>JAJEJO010053967.1:0-40928 GCA_020662805.1 Glaucomys volans
TGAGAATTGAACCCAGTACCTCACACTTGCTACACAAGTGCTCTACCACTGAGCCACATCCCCAGCCCCAACATTGGTATTTAGTGTAGAACCCCTCTTACATGCTAAAGTAATACTAATTACTAAACAGCCGATATGAGTGGTAAAAAAGTACAGTCCCCTTCGCAGGAGTTCTTATCCTGGAGATGTAGTGAGCAATAGAAAATTTCCAAACCATGACTCCTGTTCCCGTGGCCAGTATACAAAATGAACACATTTTAAATGAAATCAACTAAGCTATAAATGGCTTTCAATGAAGTCTGATAAATTTTAATTAGCCATAAAAGGCAGCATAAGGTGTGTATGAACACACTCTAAAACCACACTCTATTTTTAAAATCTGAAAATTTATTAATTTTAAAATCAGAAAATAATTGAAATTTGTGATATTTTAAGATATTTTCTACCTCTAGATTACATTTTTTGGTCTTATTTATGGAATATTATCTTTTGATTTAATAGTGCTTCTCAAAACAAACATTTTTTGGGAACAGAGATAGTTACTATTACATTTACTAGAAGGATAAGATTGGGAAAAATGCAGTTTAACTCCAAAGAAGCTACTTGGTCCAAGAGATCAGACTTTGCTGATCAAGTAAGAGTAATTGATTTTAAGCCTATAAAACTTGGATTTTTGGAGGGCATGGTGGCACACACCTGTAATCCTAGCAACTCAGGACTCTGAGGCAGGAGGATCGCAAATTTGAGGCTGGGTTCTGCAACTTAGCAAGACCCTACTCAAAATACAAAATAAAAAGACTTAGGGATGTAGCTCAGTGGTAGAGTTCCCTTGAATTCAATCTCCAGTACTATAAAATACTTGATTTTAAAAATGAAAACTGGTAATATTTGATCTGCTTGACTAAAAATATTTTAGGTTGAGCCCTGGTGGTTCTCAAGTAGGAACATGTAAACATTTCTAGGATGAGAAGGGTTGTCTTGTTAGGGAGGAGCTATCATTACAATGGCAGGAGTGTGGGATGGGTAATACTGGTATTTTAGTGGGCAGGGGCCAGGGAAACCAAATGTCCTACAATGCACAGAACAGTCCTGCACAACAAACAATTGTCCTATCTTAAATGCCAGTAGTGCCCCAATTGAGAAACACTGTGTTGGGAAAGTTTAATCATTATTGTTCTTAAACTAGGAAACAGCCTTTAGTAGTCTTTCAAAAAAAAAAAAAAATTGTGGCTTACAAGAAGGCACACTGTGCATAATAAATGTGGGATTTTTAAGGTTACCAGGGATTGAACTCAGGCACTGGGCCACTGAGCCACATCCCCAGCCCTATTTTGCATTTTATTTAGAGACAGGGTCTCACTGAATTGCTTAGCACCTCGACATTGCTGAGGTTGGCTTTGAACTCATGATCCTCCTTCCTCAGCCTCCTGAGCTGCTGGAATTACAGCATGTGCCACCACACCCGCCAGTAAATGTGTTTGCAACTTCAATATTTATAAACGTAGAAATTTAAAACTGTGGACTGGGTTTGTAGTTCAGTGGTAGAGCGCTTGCCTAGCATGTGTGAGGCACTGGGTTCGATTCTCAGCACCACATATAAATAAATAAAGATCCATCAACAACTAAAAAAAAAATTTAAAAAAAGAAAAACTTTTCTTCTACATAGGCAGTTTCTTTTTCAGGTTAATTTTAATTGCTATTGGGGCTTGGGGGTTGATTTGTCTTGCACAAAGAAGGTACATTAAAAGCTGTGGTTGAAAGGACAAATGTTTTCTCTGATATGTGGATGCTGACCCATAATGAGGGGGATGAATGGAGGAACTTTGGATTGGGCAGAGAGGAGTAAGAGGAAGGAAGTGAACAGGGGAGTGGGAAAGATGGTGGAATGAGATTGACATCATTAACCTAGGTACTTGAATGATCAAACAAATGGTATGGACTCTACATCATGTACAACCAGAGAAAGAAATAGTTGTGCTCCATTCGTACACAATGAATCGAAATGCATCCTGCTATCATGTATAACTAATTAGAATAAATTTAAAAAGCTTTGAAGAAATTAGTATGAAACAGTACCAATTTAAAAAAAAAAAAAAAGATGTCCGACTTGGTGGGGCACACCTTATAATCCCAGAGACTCAGGAGGCTGAGGCAGGAGAATCACAAATGCACGGTCAGCCTCAGGAACTCAGTAAGACCTTGTCTCAAAATAAAAGAAACAAAACAAAAGACTAGGGATGTAGTTCAGTGGTATAGTGTTCTTGGGTTTAATCCCCTTCACACACAAAAAAATTAGTTAAATAATCTATGACCAAGGCTGGGGTTGTGGCTCAGTGGTAGAGCACTTGCCTAGCGTGTGTGAGGCACTGGGTTCAATTCTCAGCACCCATTTAAATAAATGAATAAAATAAAGGTCCATCAACCACTAAAAATAAATAAATAAATAGTCTATGACCAATATTATATATTTTATCTTTTCAAAGTGGGAATTCCTCAAATCATTTTCCAGAGAATCAGGGAAGCTTTTAGGACTCTCAGATCATACTATTGTCTAAAATGCTTCTGAAAGGCTGGAGATATAGCTCAGTGGTAGAATGCTTTCCTAGCATGCCGGAGACCCTGGATTTGATTCCCAGTACTGCCAAAAAAGAAGAAAAAGGAAAAGGGAAAAGAAACCTTAATGGTTTTAAAATGCTTTTGAATAATAACTGCAGCCACCCTTCACTATGGCCCATGAATTCTACAAAGCATTTATATGTTAGCTCTAATCTTCATAACAACTCTGTAAAGTATGTATTATCATTTCCAATGGGTTTTGAAAAACTTAAGACCCTGAGAAATTAAGACTTGCTCAAATACAAACAAGTGGCAAACTTAAGATTCAAATCTGATCATTCCCAAATCTAAGTGTTTCCCACTACAGACTATCTCCTCCAGAATCACAGCTAAATTTCTATGAAAAAGTATTTGCAAATTAGCTATAGAAAGTTACTACTATTCTCCACCCTTCCTCAACAGGGAGACTAAAAAGTACACAGATGATAACTCATCAGCCTCTAAGACAAAAGTCTTTAGTCATTTCAGACATAAAAATTAGCATTAATTCAAACAGACTTTCTAAGGAATGGATGCCAAGGTGACAGGAAAAATATAACTCAAAGTAGATGAAACTTCACTATAGTGTAGGCACAAATATAATCCTGAAAAACTATCAGTCACTGAAAAAGTATCAACCACAGATAGAAGATAGCAGGATATGGCACTATCAATCAGCAACCAAATTCTTCCAACTATGGAATCATGGTGTACAGAGTTGCTATTGAAGTTCTCCCAAGTAAGGAAAATGGATTTCTGAGTTAACTGAATTTTTACATCCTAGGTATAAAAAATAGAAAAAGAATGCAAACATAATGTGCTAATATTCTAAAAACACTTTATTTTCTTTCTATAATCATAAAATCCCCTAAATAATCCAAATGAAATAAGGATTTGGTAAGTGTGATATGTAGCCCAGGAAAGTGTTCATTCATTTTCCAGAACAAAAATACCGACAAGCATATTAGTTGTGTTTCAAGACCAAACACATGGCAAATCTACATGACAGGTCTGCTCAGCTGTTATCTTTGTATGGACCAACGCAGCAAATACAGACACCTTTCAGGATGACTGCCTAATTAAAAATAAAAGCAATACTGCTGAGTTTGCCATCCTGCTGTGAAATAATAAGTTGCGGTTTCCATTCAAACGAAAGGCATTCAAGCCTAAAAACTGGCATCCCCTAACTAGCCACGAATATACACAATGGCATATGTTAGTGCCAGACAGATCAAAAGCCAGTTCTTAAAAGTGCATTAGCTCTTTTGGATAAGCATTATATTTGCCACATAACTAGAATCCACCAAACCCTGGGCCAAAGGTTAAGCCGTGACATAAAACAGAAATTTAGACTGAAAGTTGTAGAGGCACTAAGAGGTTAACTAATTCAATTTTTTAACCAATTCAGGAATCCTCTCTATTAATCAGATGTTAACTGAGTTCCCATCAGGTGAAAGACTAATATATAGATGCTTATATATTAACATTATAGATGCCATAATATTTACTCAACATTTATTATAATCCAAGAACTTTTCCAAGTACTTTATATTTAATATTCATAACAGTCCTATAAACAGATACTATTCTTACCTCACCTTACAAATGTGGAAACAAAGGCATAAAGAAATAAGATAACTTGTCCAATCTCATACCCAAGAAGTGATAGAGCGAGGATTTGAGCCCAGAGCCTGTGCTCTTAATCACTCTACTAATACTGCCTCTCTGGGAGAAGGATTCAAGACAGAAAAAAATATGACTGCACTTCTCCTGGAGCTTACTCACTCAGAAAGACACAATTAACACAATATAGTGCAATAATTGCTAATGAAAGATTAGAAGAATCTAATGTCCACAGCAGTGAGGACAGAGAAGTGAGAAAAAAGATAAATAGCTTTAAAAAGGAAATCAAGTGGGTGGGAATATAGCTCAGTGATACAGTACTTACCAAGTATGCACAGGAGGCCCTAGATTCAAACCCCAGCACCACAAAATACAATTTTTTCAAAACCTAATGTAATTGCTGTCCAATAATCAAAGACCCTTTAAAATATAATAGCAAAACCTGGGTGTAGTGTTGCACACCTGTAATCCCAGTGACTCAGAAGGATGAGGAAAGAGGATTACAAATTCCAGGTCAGTTTGGGCAATTTAAAAGTATCCTGTCTCAAAATAAAAAATAAAACAGACTGCGGATGCAGCTCAGTGATAAAGTATCTCTGGGTTCAATGCCCAGGATGAAAATTAAATAATTAATTAATAGCAAAAATATATGCACATTACATGTATAATATACCTAGGGTAGAATTCCCATATGACTATGGATTGTTCTGCACAATCTGGATACAAATAATAGTTTTAGTTGTATACAGGGATGCACCCCTGTAATCTCAGCTACTCAGGCAGCTGAGGCAGGAGGACTTCAAGTTTGAGGTCAGCCTCAACAACTTAGCAAAACAACAAATAAGGTGCTGAGAATTTAGTTCAGTGGCACAGCACCCCTAAGTTAAATCAGTAGTACCACAAGGGAAAAAAAAGAATATAGTTTCAGCAGGGCATAGTAATCCCAGCTACTCAGGAGGCTGAGGCAGGAGGATCACACAAGTTCAAGCCTGAGTAATTTAGCAAGACCCTGCCTAAAAACAAAAATGAAAAAGGCTAGGGATGTAGCTCCATGTTTTCTCTATATCTATAACTTTATATGCTGAAACATGAAATGACATGAAATATATTAGACCCCATTCAAGTGATCTGAGATGTTAAAGTGCTTAGGGTTATGTGGATTTCTAGGTTAATATCTCTTAGTTTACATTACAAAGGCTAAATAAGGAATTGAATAAAAGGAAAGACAAAATTAATAACATGAAGGATTACCTAAAGTTTAACAAATAATTTTTTATTCAACCATGTTTTCTTTCTCAAATGTATTATTTCTTTAAGAGGAATATTTTATAGCTATTAAAGTGACAATTAGGGAATCAGTAGTGGAATATGTACTTAGCATGCATAAGGCCCTGAATTCAATCTCCAGCATTCCCCTCAAAAAATCAAAAAAGAGTTACTGTAAGCCGGGCATGGTGGCGCACGCCTGTAATCCCAGCACTTGGGAGGCTGAGGCAGGAGGATCACAAGTTCAAAGCCAGCCTCAGCAACTTAGCGAGGCCCTAAGCAACTCAGTGAGACCCTGTCTCTAAATAAAATACAAAAAAATGGGACTGGGGATGTGGCTCAGTAGTGGACCCCCCCAGCAAAAAAAAAAAAAAAAAGAGTTACTGTAAGTACACAAAGATATACATACCAGAATACTAATTTACACATTTTTGTTAACAGAGAAAAATTGGAGATAATCCAATGTCCTTCAACAGGGATAGATTAAATAAATTATAGTAATCCATATAATTTAACATTATGTAGTCATTAAAAGAATGAGGTAGGGCTGGACGTATAGCTCTGAGCACACTAGTAAAGAACCTGCAGAGATTCTAGGTTTAATACCCCAGACTGGAAAAAAACAAAAAGAGGTGGGGGATCAAAGGAATGAGGTAAATTCTATACACATTGACATGGAAAGATGTCCAAATCTCTCTTGGACAATAAAAAGTGACAACAGAAAGTGGTAAAGTAGAATGCAAAGTGCAATCTTTATTTATTTATAATTGCTGGTACTGCGGATTGAACCCAGGGTGCTTAACCACTGAGCAACATTCCCAAGATCTTTTTTTTATTATTATTTGTATCAATTTTTTTAGTTGTAAATGGACATGATTTATTGATTGATTGATTGATTGTTATGTGGTGCTGAGGATAGAATCCAGTACCTCATGTGTGCCAGGCAATAGGCAAGCCCTCCACCACTGAGCTACAATCCCAGCCCACACCTCTCCTCCCCATCTTTTATTTTTCATTTTGAGACAGGGTCTCACTAAGTTGCCGAGACTGGCTTTGAACTTGGAATCTTCATGCTTCAGCCTCCCAAGCTGCTGGCATTACAGGCATGAGTCACTGTGTCCAGCTTGTTTTTATTTTATTAAATAAAAAGAAAATATTGTATAACCTATAAAACAATTTAGAGGATATATATAGATATAGATACATATATATATATACACTAAACTGTCATCTTGATGGATTATAAGAGACTCCTTTATTATACATTTCTATGAGGTTGATAATTTTTACAATTATCATGCATTACTTTTGTTTTGGAGGGGGTGGTCTTACTATGTTGCTCGAGCTGGTCTCAAACTTGTCATCCTCCTGCCTCGGCCTCCCCAATCATTGGGATTACAGGCATGCACCACCGTGCCCACCTACTTTTTCTTTTCTAAAAAAATTTTTTTGGTTGTAGATGGACACAATTTATTTTATTTATTTTCTTTATTTATTTTTAATTTTATTTATTTATTTTTATGTGGTGCTGAGGATAGAACTTAGTGCCTTACACATGCTAAGCAAGTGCTCTACCACTGAGCCACAACCCCAGTCCCTTGATTTATTTATTTATTTTTTATTAAAGATAAAAAGGTTAGAACAAGGGCTAGGGATGTGGCTCAGTGGTAGAGTGCATGTCTAGCATACACAATGGTTCAATTCTCAGTATCACATACACAAAAAAAATCTTAAGAAACTAAAAAAAAATCCTTTTTCCTCCTATAACAGTAATTGAGACTATATAGTTACATGAGATAATTTATATATTAAATGACAAAAGGAAAGGACAAAGAACATAAAAATTGAATAAATAATTCTAAGTGTGTAAAAGTATGCACCAAAAAAAAAAATTCACACTAGAGGGATCATTTTATTTTGGAGTGTAAAGATTATGATTTATTCTGTACTCTTTTTTTTTTTTTTTTTTGGAACCAGAGATTGAACTCAGGGACACTCTGCCACTGAGCCATATCCCCAGCCCTATTTTGTATTTTATTTAGAGACAGGGTCTCACTGAGTTGCTTAGGGCCTTGCTAAGTTGCTGAGGCTGGCTTTGAACTCCTGATCCTCCTGACTCAGCCTCCCAAGTCGCTTGGATTACAGGCGTGCACCACCACACCCGGCTTATTCTGTACTCTTATTCTAAACTTTCCATAATGATATATTCCATTTATAATCATAAAATGGAATATCAGTTTATAAAGAAATGTGGGGCTGGGGCTGTAGCTCAGTGGTAGAAAGAGCACTTGCCTAGCACATGTGAGGCCCTGGGTTCAATCCTAAACACCACATAAAAGATAAATAAATAAAGTATTGTATCCAAAAAAAGGTAACATAGTGCACTCAGTTATGACTACAGAAATACAAATGCAAAAGATGTAGCCATTAAACTGATTTCATATTCACTGCAGCATACTAGTTGATGTTTCCTCTGACAGGGGTTTGCTTCCTTTACATATTTTCTTTTTGATGAAAGTTTAGGAAAAACAGTCCCAATTAGAGATGTATTCTATAATGTAGTTATGGAGTTTTTGATTGTTTTCAGTAGTCCTGTGGATCAAACCCAGAGCCTTCATGATAAGCACTCTACCACTGAGCTATACCTCCAGCTCTAATTACGGAGCTTTAAGAGAACTTTTAATATGATTCTCCTGAAATTTGACACTGCGATGAGAACAGAGCTTTATCATGCTAATAGAGTTATGTGGTTTTTAAGAATAAAAGGAATAGCTAGGTACAGTGGCCCACAATTGTAGCTACTCAGAAAGCTGAGACAGAAGGATCACAAGTTCAAAGCCAGCCTCAGCAATTTAGCGAGCCCCTGTCTCAAAATTAAAAATGAAAAAAAAAAAAAAAAAAAGGTTAGGGATGTGGCTCAGTGGTTAAACACATCTGGGGTTCAATCCCCAGTACCAAAAAAAAAAACCAAAGAAAACAGAGATCCAAGATGGCGGACAAGAGGGAGGCTGTGTTCCTTGTCGCTCTGTAACTCGGGATTCAAGCAGAGAAAAATCTGTTTCTCTGTGAGGCAGTCTTTGCTACTCAAGGATCCCCTGCTGATTACCCCATTTGTCTACCTTGATCACCTACAGTCTGCCAGCATATGGACTACATTTTGAGTGAAGATTGCTCACTGACTACTGCCTATCATTCACCATTTGCCTCTTTGCCTGCCTCTCACCTGCCCATCACCAGCCTTTCACCTACTTATCACCCACAGACCGAGATCCACCTACAGATTGTCAACCAGTAGCCTGCAGACTGGCCACAGACCATCAGTAGATTGCCAGCTGCTTTCTGTTGCCTGGAAGTCACCTGTCACAGTATCCGTGGGTTTGGTTACATGTGGCTGCTGCCATTTTGGGAAAACAGCCAGGAACTGCAGGACCCCACAGCCCAACCCACTGCACCCTGCTACAGGACCCCTGGCCCGACTGACCTCACCCCACCTTCAGGACCCCTACCCCAACCAACCACATTCTGCCTCCAGTCTGCACTGGGTGTTGCAATTACTGGTCACCCCCTTAAAGAAGAGGTTTTGGAAAACTGCAGGGTCACTATAAGTCTATAGGGCAGAAACTGCAATACCCCAGATCTGCACTGCTAGAGGGGAAGATACATGAACAATTGAAAGGAAGTGTTCCAAACAAACCAAGATTCTATACTAATAGAATCCAATGACAGCATGGTAGAATAAATGTCAGAAAAGGAGTTCAGAATATACATAATTAAAATGATTCGTGAAGCAAAGGATGAGATAAGAGAGCAAATGTAGGCAATGAATGATCACTTCAATAAGCAGTTGAAAGAGCAACTGCAGTAAGCAAAAGATTACTTCAACAAAGAGATAGAGATTCTGAAAAAGAACCAAACAGAAAGCCTTGAAATGAAGGAAACAATAAACCAAATTAAACACTAATGGAAAAGCATCACCAATAGACTAGATCACCTAGAAGACAGAGCCTCAGACAATGAAGACAAATATTGAATCTTGAAAATAAAGTTGACCAAACAGAGAACATGGTAAGAAATCATAAACAGAACCTCCAAGAACTACGGGATATCATGAAAAGTTCAAATTTAAGAATTACTGGGATTAAGGAAGGCACAGAGATACAAATCACAGGAATGAACAACCTATTCAATGAAATATCAGAAAATTTCCCAAACCTGAAGAATGAAAAGGAAAATCAACTACAAGAGCCTTATAGAACGCCAAATGCACAAAATTACAGCAGATCCACACCAAGGCACATTATAATGAAAATGCCTAATATACAAAATAAAGATAGGATTTTAAAGGCTGTGAGAGAAAAGCATTAGATTATATATAGGGGGGAAACCAATACGGATATCAGCAGATTTCTTAGCCCAGACCCTAAAAGACAGAAGAGCCTGGAATAATATATTTCTGGCTCTGAAAGAATATGGTTGCCAACCAACAATCTTATAACCAGCAAAAGTAACCTTCAGATTTGAAGACAAAATAAAATCCTTCCATGACAAACAAAAGTTTAAAAAAATTTACAAATAGAAAGCCTGCTCTATAGTACATTCTCAGCAAAATATTCCATGAGGAGGAAATGAAAAACAACAATGTAAATCAGCAAAGGGAGGAACTACCCTAAAGGAAAAGTCAATCAAAGGAGAAACCAAGTCAACTTAAAAACCAAAACTAAGCCAAAATGACTGGGAATACAAATCATATCTCAATAATGACCCTGAAGGTTAATGGCCTAAACTCATCAATCAAAAGACACAGACTGGCAGATTGGATTAAAAAGAAAGACCCAACAATACGCTGCCTTCAAGAGACTCATCTCATAGAAAAGGACATCCACAGACTAAAGGTGAAAGGACAGGAAAAAAACTTACCACGCACACGGACTCAATAAAAAAGCAGAGGTTTCCATCGTTATATCAGATAAAGTGGACTTCAAGCCAAAGTTAGTCAGAAGGGATAAAGAAGGTCACTTCATACTGCTTAAGGGAACCATAAATCAAGAAGACATAACAATCATAAATATTTATGTCCCAAACAATGGCCCATCCAAGTACATCAAACAAATCCTCCTCAATTCCAGGAATCAAATAGACCACAACACAGTAATTCTGGGTAACTTTAACACACTATTGTCACCACCAGACAGATCTTCCAAACAAAAACTAAACAAAGAAACCATAGAACTCAATAACACAATCAGGGCTGGGGACATAGCTCAGTTGGTAGAGTGCCTGCCTCACAAGCACAAGGCCCTGGGTTCAATCCCCAGCACCACAAAAAAACAAAACACACACACACACACACACACACACACACACAATCAATAACTTAGACTTAACAGACATATATAGAATATTCCATCCATTAACAAGCGAATATATTTTTTTCTCAGCAGCACATGGATCCTTCTCTAAAATAGACCATATGTTATGCCACAAAGCAGCCCATAGTAAAGGCAAAAAACAGAGATACTACCTTGTATTCTATCGGATCCTAATGGAATGAAATTAGAAATCAATGACAAAACAAAAAACAGAAATTAGTCCAACAGCTGGAGACTAAATAATATCCTACTGAATGAAGCATGGATAACAGAAAACATCAGGGAGGAGATAAAAAAAATTCTTAGAGGTAAATGAGAATGCCAATACCACCTTCCAACTCTCTGGGACAGTATGAAAAATGGTGGAATGAGACAGACATCATTACTCTATGTACATGTATGATTAACAAGAATGGTATGAATGTACATCATGCACAACCAGAGAAATGAAAATATGTACCCCATTTGTGTACAATGAATCAAAATGAAGTCTGTAAAAAAATTTTTTAAAAATCTCTGGGACATTATGAAAGTAGTACTAAGAGGAAAATTCATTGCATGCAGTGCATTCAAGAAAAGAATAAAACGTCAACAACTAAATGACCTAACATTATATCTCAAAGCCCTAGGAAAAGAAGAACAGAACAACATCAAAAGAAGACAGGAAATAATTAAAATCAGAGCTGAAATCAATGAAATTGAAACCAAAGAAACAATTCAAAAATTGACAAAACAAAAAGTTGGTTCTTTGAAAAAGTAAACAAAATAGATAAACCCTTAGCCACACTAACAAAGAGAAGGAGAGAGAAAACTCAAGTTACTAAAATTTGTGATGAAAAAGGAAATATCACAACAGACACCATTGAAATTCAAAACGTAATTAGAAGCTACTTTGAAAACCTATACTCCAATAAAATAGAAAATCTTGAAGATATCGCCAAAATTTCTAGAGACATATGATCCTCCCAAACTGAACCAGGAAGACATACACAATTTAAACAGATCAATTTCAAGCAAAGAAATAGAAGAAGCCATCAAAAGCCTACCAACCAAGAAAAGCCCGGGACCAGATGGATTCTCAGCTGAGTTCTACAAGACGTTCAAAGAACTTATACCAATACTCCTGAAAGTATTTCATGAAATAGAAAAGGAGGGAACCCTTCCAAATTCATTCTATGAAGCTAGTATCACTCTGATACCAAAACTACACAAAGACACATCTAGGAAAGAAAATCTTAGACCACTATCTCTATATCTCTGATGAATATAGATGCAAAAATCCTTAACAAAATTCTGGCAAATTGCTTACAAAAACATATTAAGAAGATAGTGCACCACGATCAAGTGGGGTTTATCCCAAGGATGCAAGGTTGGGTCAACATCCAGAAATCAATAAATGTAATTCATCACATCAATAGACTTAAGGTTAAGAATCATATGATTATTTCAATAGATGCAGAGAAAGCATTTGACAAAATATAACACCCCTTCATGCTCTAAACACTAGAAAAATAGGAACATACCTCAACATTGTAAAGTCTACTTATGCTAAGTCCACTGCCAACATCATTCCTAATGGAGAAAAACTGAAAGCATTCCCTTTAAAACTAGAACAAGATAGGGATGCCCACTGTCACCACTTCTATCTTTTTTTTTTTTTTTTTTTAGTTATCAATAGGCCTTTATTTTATTTATTTATTTACATGTGGTGCTGAGGATCAAACCCAGTGCCTCACACATGCTAGGCAAACACTCTACCCACTGAGCCACAGTCCCAGCCTACCACTTCTATAAAACATCATGCTTGAAATACTAGCCAGAGCAATTAGACAATCCACAGAAATTAAGGGAATATGAATAGGAAAAGAAGAACTCATGCTGTCACTATTTGCCAATGACATGATTCTATATTTAGATGATTCAAAAACTCCACCAAGGAACTTTTAGATCTAATTAATGAATTCATCAAAATAGCAGGATATAAAATAAACACACATAAATCTAATGTATTTATATACATAATTATGCGATGAATCATCTGAAAGAGAAATGAGGAAAACAACTCCATTACAATAGCCTCAAAAAAAAACCACTTGGGAATCAATTTAACAAAAGAGGTGAAAGACCTCTACAATGAAAACTACAGAACATTAAAGAAAGAAATTGAGGAAGACCTTAGAAGATGGAAAGACCTCCTGTGTTCTTGGATAGGCAGAAATAATATAATCAAAATGGCCATACTTCCAAAGGCACTATACAATTTTAACACAATTCCAATTAAAATCCCAATGACATTCCTCATAGAAATAGAGAAAGCAATCATGAAATTCATCTGGAAGAACAAAAGACCCAGAATAGCCAAAGCAATCCTGGACAGGAAGAATGATGCAGGAGGTATCACAATACCAGACCATAAACTCTACTATAGAGCAATAGCAACAAAAATGGCATGGTATTGGCACCAAAAGAGACATGTAGATCAATGGTACAGAAGAGAAGACACAGAGACAAACCCACATAACTAGAGTTATCTCATACTAGACAAAGATGCCAAAAACATACAATGGAGAAAAGATAGCCTCTTCAACAAATGGTGCTAGGAAAACTGGAAATCCATATGCAGCAAAATGAAACTGAACCCCTATCTCTAATCCTCCACAAAACTCCACTCAAAATGGATCAAGGACCTAGGAATTAGCCCAGAGACCATGCACCTAATAGAAGAAAAACTAGGCCCAAATCTTCATCATGTTGGCTTAGGACCAGACTTCCTTAACAAGACTCCCAAAGCGCAAGAAATAAAAGCAAGAATCAATAAATGGAATGGATTCAAACTAAAAAGCTTTTTCTCAGAAAAGGAAACAATCAACACTATGAAAAGAGAGCCTACAGAGTGAGAGAAAATCCTTGCCATACACACTTCAGATACAGCACTCATCCCCAGAATTTATAAAGAACTCAAAAAACTTTACACCAAAAATACAAAGAACCCAATCAATAATGGTCTAATGAACTGAACAGACTCTTCACCAAAGAAGATACACAAGCAATCAACAGATGTATGAAAAAAATGTTCAACATCTCTCATGATTACAGAAATGTAAATTAAAACCACCCTAAGATTTCATCTAACTCCAATCAGAATGGCTATTATCAGGAACACAAGCAATAATAAGTGTTGGTGTGGATGTGGGGAAAAAGGCACACTCATACATTGCCGGTGGAGTTGCAAATGGTGCAGCCACTCTGGAAAGCAGTATGGAGATTCCTCAGAAAATTTGGAATGGACCCACCATTTGACCCAGCTAACCCACTCCTAGGTTTATACCTGAAGGACTTAAAATCAGCATACTACAGTGATGCAGCCACATCAATGTTCATAGCTGCTCAATTCACAATAGCTCAATTGTGGAACCAACCTAGATGCCCTTCAATTGATGAATGGATAAAGAAACTGTGGTACACATAAACAATGGAATATTACTCAGCCATAAAGAAGAATAAAATTATGGCATCTGCTGGTAAATGGGTGGAGTTGGAGAATACCAAGCTAAGTGAAATAAGCCAAGGCCAAAACCAAAGGCCCAATGTTTTCTCTGATAAGTAGATGATTCTACATAAGGTGGCGGGGGAGGTGGTGGCGAAGGGCAGACAAGAGAAGAATGGAGGAAATTTGGATGGTGTAGAGGAAGATGGGACAGGAGGGAGTGGGAGAAGGAAAGATAGTAGATTAAGACAAACAGTATTACCCTATGTATATGTAAGAGTACATGAATCATGTGAATCTACATTGTGTACAACCATAGAAATGAAAAGTTGTATGCCATTTGTGTACAGAAAAAAAGACATCATGAAAAATGAAAGAAACAAAATAATTTTTAAGAAGGCAAAGTGGAACATGCTTTTAATCCCAACTATTTGGGAGCCTGGGATTAAGTGGAAGAGCCCACCTAGCAAGCAAGAGACCCTGGGTTCAATCCCCAGTACTCCCACCACACACACACACACAAAGAATCCAAAGAACACAAGCAGACACTTTTGTTATAAGATGTTTCTTCACACAGTACCTATTTTCACAGACCTTTTTATATATATATATATTTATACACATATATTTATATATAAATATTTACACTTATACACACATTCAAAAAGAACTGAAAAATGACTATTTGGGAATCATTGGGAATCCCAAAGAGTCATTTTTCAGTCTGGAATTTCACTCCTTTTTAAATTAAAAAAAAGTTTTTGAAGTACTGGGACTTGAACCCAGGGATGCTGGCTCTACCACTGATATACAACCCAGTCCTCTTTTTCTTTTTCCTTTTTTTTTGTGGAGGAGGCGGCGCAGGGGTTACCAGGGATTGAATTCAGGGGCACTTAACCACTGAGCCACATGCCCAGTCCTACTTTGTGCTTTATTTAGAGACAGGGTCTCACTGAGTTGCTTAGCACCTTGCTGTTGCTGAGGCTGGCTTTGAACTAGCAATCCTCCAGTCTCAGCCTCCTGAGCCACTGGGATTACAGGTGTGTGCCACCGCGCAGGGCCTTCCCTAGTCCTTTCTTTATTTTGGGGGGACAGGGTTTCCACTAAGTTGTGGAGGCAGGTTCTGAACTCATGATCCTCCTGCCTCAGCGTTCAGAGTAGCGATGATTACTGGTGTTCACTACTATGCTTGGCTTAAATCCAATTTTCGCAGGGCATGGTCACGCACACCTGTAATCCCAGCAACTCAGAAGACTGAATCAGGAAGATCAGGAGTTCAAAGCCAGCTTCAGCAAAGGCAAAGTGTTAAGCTACTCAGTGAGACCCTATCTCTAAATAAAATACAAAAGAGGGCCGGGGATGTAGCTCAGTAGTTGAGTGCCCCTAAATTCAATCCCCAGTACCCCTCCAAAAACTTACAATTTTCTTTAATTGTACTTCCACTATTTCATAGGAATGAAATATTTCAACAGCATTTCAGACTAGCCACAACCTAAAATGGTTTTCACATAATACACGATAATTTAAAACATTGAATGACATCTGTTGCTTATAAAATTCCTTAGCTGTCATTCAAGGACATGACTCCACTAAAATCAGGCAATCATTATTAATCCTCCAGACTTAGCCCACCTTTCTAATGCAGGGCTCCCCCCCTACCTCAGCTTAAGTGATGTTCACCTCATTTCAGCTCTTGTAGTACACTTTAACTATACTTACTTGGTATTCAACTAATGTCTTTTTGGTCTTCCTACCTCCACTCTCACACCTCTTCCAATATATCCTCCAGGCTGAGCAAACGTTGGAAAATCTTTCATGTGTCATATAAAGGCTCTTCCTCATTTGATGCCTACCCACATCTCCAACCTCATCTATTTCTTCTTCTCCACCCACAGACACAATCTACTCCAAATACAGAGATTTTGTAGGGCCCTGCTCACCCTTCAATGCCTGTACATGTAATACTCTTTCTCCTTGATGTATTCTTCCTAGCTTCTTCAACAAGGCTCTCTCAAGTAATCATCTCATGTGGGATGTGTTCTCTGACCCTTCAATCTCTTTCTTCTGTGCTTTGATAATGCCCTGTACAAATCTGTTATTACAGTTATCATATAGTATTTTAATTGTGGCTTATCTGTCTCTTTCACTGGACTATGAGCTCCATGAGGGCCTTTACTTGAACTTACCTTCAAATGAATTGTGGCATAGAAATTTTAATACTACAATATAAATCAAAATGTACAGTGGAGAAGAAAATAGAACATTGATATTCCACACTGTCTATATTTAAAAATATTATTTCTTAGCTGGCTGTAGTGGTATACTCCTATAATCCCAGTGGCTCAGGAGGCTGAGGCAGGAGAATCACAAATTCAAGGTCACCCTCTGCAATTTACAAGACCCTAAGCAACTTAGCCAGACTGTCTCAGAATAAAAAATAAGACAGGCATGGTGGCACACTCCTGTAATCTCAGTGGCTTGGGAGGCTGAGGCAGGAGAGTTCAAAGCCAGCCTCGGCAATTTAGCAAGATGCTAAGCAATTCAGTGAGACCCTGTCTCTAAATACAATACAAAAAAAGGGCTGGGGATGTGGCCCAGTTGTTGAGTGGGCCAGTTCAATCCCTAGTACCAAAACACACACACACACACACACACACACACACACACACACTATGAATTCTGACAGGATATAGCAGGATATAGTCTAAAATGTTAACACTGGTCATTAACTCATTGAATCATAAGCAGATTGAGAAATTTTTATCTTTTCCCTTGAAATCTTTCCAATGTCCCAATTCTTCCTTAATAAATATGTATTACTTTGATAATTACAAAAAATATTTTAGCCTCCCCAAATTGTAAAGTCCTGCCAATTGGTAAGATTGGTACCAAAACGAATTAGTACGTAAATTTGTGAACCATAGCTAATATGAGAGTGAAACATATTGAAACATATTGATAACTTTTAGTCAAATTCTAATACAAGTAACAATAAGACTAAAATATGCAAAAATATTACAGAATTTCCACAGTGAAATTATTGTGGAAATCATTTTGAAAAATATCTCATGCAAATTGTCCAAGGGAAAAAACATTAACGTAATAACAATACCATCCTAGTTTCCATACTGCACATAATTATATCATTCTATTCTATTTAATGAAAGAGAAAAGATGACAGCTCTGTACAACTTGTTCAAAAGACAAATTAATAAATAACACCATATTTCATCTGTATAATGATTTACAGTTTACAGTTCACAAAGCACTTTGACCTTCACAATAATTGTTTTCTTGTCCCCACTGGACAGATTGAAAAACTAAGAATTGAAATGCAGAGGGCTTCTTCTCTTAATTATAATTCAAAATCCAAAAGCCATAACGAAAAGATTGAGAAGTTAGCCAACATAGAAATCTAAAACTTCCGTGTGGAAATAAAACAAGACAGAAGAGAAATATCAAAATAGAGCTGGGTTGTTGCTCAATGGAAGAGCATGCTCAAGGCCCTTAGTTCAATCCTGAGCTCCAGGAGGGGAAAAAAAGGAGTCCTAAAAATCAATAGGAAAGAGATATATGACTCAACAGAAAAACAGGTAAAAGACTTAAACAGGTAGTTAATGAAAAAAGACATATAACTCAAACAGAAATGATTCAAACATATAAAAAGGTACTTAACCTTAGCATTCTTAAAAAATATTAAAACTACTGAGTATCATTTATCCCTATCAGATTGGCAAAATTTCAAGTTTGATAACAGCAAAGCATAATACTAACAACATGATCCTAGAGCCAGAGTGCTTAGTTTAAACTTCTATGGCTTAGTAGCTGTGTGATGTGTGTGATCATATAAATTCTCTATTCCTTAATGTATTCATCTGAAAAAGAGATAATAATAGCACCTACCCCATAGGAATCTCACTAAGATTAAATGAGATATGTGAAGCACTAAAGAACAGTGCCCATGCATATAGTAAGTAATGTTTGAATACTAGCTCCATTACAGCCAATGTTAGTGAGTGAACAGGCAATGTACATGGAGCAACCTCTAAGGAAGGCAATTTACCAATATATTTCATAATGATAATTGCATACATACTTTTAACTTAGAAATTCTACTTCTGTGAATTTATCCCATAAATCCTTTTGAACGCATGTAAAATGACATGTTCAAAGGTCTTCAAAACAACATTGCTTGAACGTTTAAAAACTGAAACATAAATGCCCATAATGAGAAGCCGGGTACAGTGGTGCACACCTGTTCCAGGGGCTTGGGAGGCTAAGGCAAGAAGAGAGTTCAAAGCAAGCCTCAGCAACTAAGCAAGATGCTAAGCAACTCAGTGAGACCCTGTCTCTAAATAAAATACAATGAAGGCTGGGGATGTGGCTCAGTGGTTGAGTGCCTCTGAGTTCAATTCCAGGTACCCGGAAAAAGAAAATGTACATAATGAGGAACTAGTTAAATCAACTATAATAAACCATGACACATTCATTCCATGGAAATCTATTGGATACTACACAAGTGTTTAAGAACAAACACTGATCTATGCACTGATCTGGAAAGGTCTCCAATATTCATTAAGTGAGAAGGCAAGACTGCATGCAGATGGAAAGCAGCACAGAACAGTGGGGAATCATAGGATTTTTGCATGAAAAATAAAATTATATACCCATGTTTGTAAATATTTGCCTCAAGAAAATCTAAAAGAATGTAAAGACAGGGAATGTTGATTCACTTTCAGCTGAAAGCGACAGAGAGCATGCAAGAGACCCTGAGTTCAATAACCAACACTGGAAAGAAAGAAAGATCACTGAAAGAGGATAAGAAACTGGGTGGATGGGGGAAAGGCATGGGATGAAATTTTCTATACAAATAGAATTTAATATATATTTACATATAAATACTTTTGTATTTAACCACACAAATATATTATCTGTTCAATTAGTTTTAGAAATTAATCAAAAGGCTGGGATTGTGGCACAGTGGTAGAGCATTTGCCTGGCATGTGGGAGGTTCTGGGTTCAATTCTCAGCACCACACAGAAATAAATAAATAAATAAGGGTATTATGTCCATCTACAACGAAAAAAAAAATTTTTAAGTGAACCCAAACATACAGAGGTTAAGTAATTTGCCTATAATAATCTAGTTAATATATAAATTACCAGGGTTGATTACAATTAGGACTTTCAATATTTTTCCTTTGATCATACTACCTTTCTAAAATATTCAAGAATGCCTGGCACGATGGCACATGCCTATAATCCGAGTAACTTGGGAAGCTGAGGCAGGAGGATCACCAGTTCAGTTCAACCAGCCCCAGCAAGAAAACAAGACCCTGTCTCAAAATAAGTGTTTTTTTTTAATATATTTTTAGTTGTTGATGGACCTTTTTATTTACATGTGGTGCTGACAATCGAACCCAGTGCCTCATATGTGATAGGCAAGCACACCACCACTGAGCTACAACCCCAGCCCTCAAAATAAAATTTTATTATTTATTTTTTGGGTATTGGGAATTGAACCCTAGGGTCCTTTACCACTGAGTTACATTCCCAGTCCTTTTAATTTTTTGAGACAGGGTCTTGCTAAATTGCTAAGGATGACCTTGAACTTGTGATCCTCCTGCCTCAGTCTCCCAAGGGTTTACAGGTGTGCACCACCATGACAGGCAATTTTTTCAGTGTGTGTCTGCTACTGGGGATAGAACCCAGGGACTCATGCATGCAAGACAGGCACACTACCACTGAGCTATATTTCTAGCCCCCAAAATAAAATTAAAAAGGCCAGGAATGTAGCTCAGTTGTTAGGCACTCCTGGGTTCCATCCTCAGTATCACAAAAAAATAATAATAAAATGTTCAGGAATGGAAGGTTTAAAAATTCTAAGTCGGCCTTTCTCTGAAACAATTGTTCCCTGAAACAACCACTCCCTGGGTGCTCAGCAAAAATAACACTAGTGAGACCACACTGAAATCATCTCCATTTGATGACTTGCAAAACAGTATAATACTCATTGTTGGTCCAAAACATTCACCATCACCCACACAATACAATGTGATAATTGGGTTTCATCAACTAGAAAGAGATGAAATTCCCATAAAAGTCCTTATCATAGATTTCAAATTCAAACGCATTTATTTTGTACAAATAAAATGTATGATACTAAGAATATATCCATAAACATTTTCACATAGGGAAAAAAACTAAAATAAGTCAACTTTCTACTCTAAACAAGTAAGGGAATGAGCACATGTAAAATGTGAATGGTGGGCTGGGAATATAGCTCAGTTGGTAGAGTGCTTGCCTTGCAAGCACAAGGCCCTGGGTTCAAACCCCAGCACCTCAAAAAAAAAAATGTGAATGGTGGTTTTACAATTAAATAAAACTACCCAGGCAAGGTGGTACACACCTGTAATCCCAGGAAGCTGAGACAGGAGGATCACAAATTCAAGGCCACCCTCAGTAACTTAAACTGAGGAGGGGATAAAGCTCAGCGGGAGAGCACTGCTGGGTTCAATTCCCAAACCAGGACAAAAAAGACAAAAAGAAATGCCCAACATTATTTCCTAGGTAAACTTACCAAACAACCTATAAAATTGTTTCACTCATATTAAAAAGACATACATAGCCAGGCGCGGTGGCGCACGCCTGTAATCCCAGCACTTGGGAGGCTGAGGCAGGAGGATCCCCAGTTCAAAGCCAGCCTCAGCAACTTAGTGAGGCCCTAAGCAACTCAGTGAGACCTGTCTCTAAATAAAATACAAAACAGGGCTGGGGATGTGGTTCAGTGGTTGAATGCCCCTGGGTTCAATCCCCAGCACCAAAAAAAAAAAAAAGACATACATGTCATAATCTGTAACACCGATTTCAGAAGTAGGTAGATCTTGTTCAAATTCTTACCTACCGGTAACCATATGTTGCAATGGTTCCAATGAGCCACAGGCTGTTGGGATTTTTGGTGGTGGTGCTGGGTTGAACCCAGGGTACTCTTCCAGTGAACTACATATCTAGTCCTTTTTATTTTGAGACAAGGTCTCACTAAATTGGGCCTCAAACTTGAGATCCTCTTACCTCAGTTTCTGAGTCTCTGGGATGACAGGTGTGCACCACCACACCTAGCTCTATAAAGCATCTTTATGGCACATGGCATATAGTACATTCTCAATAAAAACTAGTTTCACTACCAATAGCTCTCCTTCACAATCACTTTTTTTTTGAACTGGGGATGCTTAACCATTGAGTCATAGCCCCATCCCTTTTCATCTTAAGACAGGGTCTCACTAGGTGGTTTACAGCCTTGCTGAATTGCTGAGTTTGGCTTTGAACCTGTGATCCCCCTGCCTCAGTCTCCTGAAATGCTGGGATTATAGGTGTGTACCACCATACCCAGTGATAACCACTATTAAAAGAGTAATTTTACTCATTTGCTCCTCAACCAAGAGGAGTCAGATGATTTACCATGAATTGACTACTGACATCCTTGCCATTGACACACTATCAAAACTGCCTTTCAAAGGAAACAAGTAACTTCCTAGTTGCTAAATTTGGTGGCTTCTAATTTTTATTCCACTTGAACTCTGTAGCACCTGACACTGATGGTCATTCCCTTCCCTCTTGAAATTCTTTCTTCCTTTGACTTCCATAATAATGCCATTCTGTTCTACTGCTTGTCCAATTCCTTTCTCTTTTTCAGTGTCTCTTATCCTTCAAACAATGATGCTTCTTCTGGTCCATGGCCCTTTTTTTCCTCTCCTTTCAGTATTACCATTCCATACTAAGGCTTCAAATATCATATATTTTCTCTTTTTAAAAAATTTTTTTAGTTGCAGATGGACACGATACCTTGATTTTATTTATTTAAATTTATGTGGTGCTTAGGGTAGAACCCAGTGCCTTACATGTGCTAAGCAAGCACTCTACCACTGAGCTATAACCCCGGCCCAATATATTCTCTCTTGATTCTTAAATTTATGTATTCAGTTCCAATCATTCTCCCAACTTGCCGACCCAAATTTCCAGTTACCCACAGCATATCTGGAAACACATACACACACACACCTTGCCCAAAACCAATTCATTGCCTTTCCTCAAAGTTGTCTTTTTCTTTTCTTTTATTAGTACTTGGGATTGAACCCATGGTGCTTTACTACTGAGCAAATTCACCAGCCCTCTTTTTATTTTTTATTTTGACGGGGTCTCATTAAATTGCTGAGGCCTGGAACCTGTAATCCTCTGGCCCGAGTCTCCCGAGTTGCTGGGATTACAGGTGAGCAGCACCCCCATCCAGCTAGAGTTGCTTCTTTATATTCTCTATTTCTATTAACCACACCAGTTCATGCCATAAGCCACCTCAGAACCGCCCCCCCCCCAAAAAAAAATACCAACAAAACCCCCTCAACTCTATTTTGAAACCTCCTGGAATTATTCTCATTTTCCTAACACCAACCCAGTTTATCCTCTCCTATCAGTTTAGCACATTAGTTTTCTGCCTACCTAGGCCTTCTGCCTCGAGTCTTAACTTTCAATACTTCCTGCACATTTCACCAGAGATAATTCAATCACATCAAATTCCTGGTCACAAACCCTCGATGCTCCCCATGCCTACAGAATTGTTTAGCAAGTTTTTTTCAGGGGTATAAATTGAAAGGTTTTTTAGTTGAACAACTCCGGGTTTCATTTCTGGTTAAATCTGAAGAGAGGTTTATTCCACATTCTTCAAAGTGAAGCGTAAAAGGCAGAGGGGGTAAAAGGAGAGCGAAGAAGATGGGAGAAAGAGGGGGTGACAATGGTATATGTGAGGGGACGGAAGTATCTTTCGATGGCAAAAGTGGGCGATTTCGAGGGAAGAGCTCGTTTATGGGAAGTACAATGAAGCAGTCCAGACGGAGGCAGGAGCGGGTTCTAAGGGAGGCTCTCTCAGTGAGGAGCTGGAGGTTTCACAAAGTTTTCCAAGGAATCGAACGATTCCTGAGGAAGATCTGTGACATGCGAGGACTTCTAATGGGTTCCCGGCCTCTGAGAAGAGAATGCGGGAGACACTGAGGAAAGCAAGAAGGGAGAGCAAGGGGCCAAGAGGGGGAGTGTCCCTTGCCGCTGCGAGGAGGACTTCTGGGAAGCCAACGAGTCCCGCTGGGTGCTAAGCGACCCATGAGCAGGGGGACAGGAGTAGTAGCACCCGCGCGGGCCGGGACGTCCCGGGTTCGTGTCTCACGCTTCTCCTGACTTTACCTGCGGCGGACTGAGCAGCCGGAGGGTACCTGCGCGGGCGGGAGGGGGAGGCGGCGGCCAAAACAGAGCATAGTAGTCCTCACAACTCCGTCAAGGCAGAGGCTTTTTAGCCCGCGGAGGCGGTGGGGGTCCTTCGCGCAGTTGCGGGCGATTCCGCGAGGCTAGCGGCGCCATAGGACGAGATGGCTACTGCCATGGCCCCGCAGACGGGGCGTCTCCCCCAGTCTATTTGGCGGGGCCAGGACGGTCCAAAAAGCAAGACTCAGAGGGCAGCTGGAAGCTCCACTGAGCTCTCCAGCAGCAAGCGACTGAAACGCCTAGGGCACGGGGTTGGGGCGGTGCCTCAGATGGCCACGCCCACCGACTCGGGCCCTCCCTCAGAGCAGCCAATCAACTGCCAATCCTTGATAAAGGAGCTAGTGGAATTGCCCAATTAGCGTTAGAAATGCCACGTGGTATGAGGGTGGGCACAATGGGCATCCAGAGAAGCCAATCAACAACCGTAGGCGCCAACTCTTGGAGGACGAAGGGAACCAATAGAAAGGAAATGGAGGTAAAAACAGAAGAGGCAGTGTGTTGGAAAGGCGGAACCCAAGAAGAGAGAATACACCTGGGGGAAATCCAAGTCCAGGAGCCTCTCAGGGCGGGACAGTAAACTCAAGATGGACCAATCAAAATGCCAAAGACAGAAAAGGCTGGTAAATGATAAAGCCAATTGAAAAGGAATTTGAGTGGTGCGGCTTTGGGGTTGATCAAGGCATAGCTGAAAAAGGAAAAGCTATATGAACCGGGCATCTTGCAGGATCTCGGTATTGTGAGAGGGAAAAATTGAGGCATAGGTTAGTATTAGCGAATTGAGACAGTAAGAGAAATTAGTATGGCTGAACAAAAAACTGAGAAGACAATTCACCTAGACTCCGAGATTGGATTCGGGGGCTGGGGTTGTGGCTCAGGGGTAGAGCGTTGGCCTCGCATGCATGAGGCCATGGGTTCGATCCTCAGCACCACATAGAAATGAAATAAAGGTATAAAAAAAAGAGAAGAGATTGGATTCGGTGAAGGTTTAGAACAGGTAATAATGGAGAGAGGTTTAAATTCCTAATTTGTCCTTTGTTTTTTGAGCTATTCTTGAGCAGGAGTGTGATCTAAACATGGCATTGTTTAGTAAGATTAATTAGAAGCTCACAGAATCTGAAAAGAAAAACATCACCCCAATTCAGTGCCTCTAGCCCAAAACCTTCTCAGTATCATTCTCCTGGCAACAAATCATGTGCTGCCACCTGGTGACAGTTCAAATACCACTGTTCCACACTGTTATTTAATATTTCTGTTGTGAAAGAATGAGCAACCTTACAAGCCTGTCTCCTACAGAGCTTGATGCACAGAGTACTGGAACAATCAGAGTTAATGTAATCATGCCAGATGAATCACCTGCCAATGAAAGTTGTAAAGGACAGGGGCTCTTTGCATCTGCTTCAGCAGGAAGGTGAGACTTGATGGGAAGTTTTTGTTTCTTTAATTTGGGTCTGAGTCAGGTCTTACTCTATCACTTTACTCTCAGCAATTCCTCAATGCTGAAGGGAAAGAACTGAGGACGACTGATCTGTAATTATTCAGATGTGTAAGACCCTTTCCCTGTTG
This sequence comes from Glaucomys volans, assembly GCA_020662805.1. Taxonomy (NCBI): domain Eukaryota; kingdom Metazoa; phylum Chordata; class Mammalia; order Rodentia; family Sciuridae; genus Glaucomys; species Glaucomys volans. The sequence goes on from JAJEJO010053967.1 coordinate 25,209, forward strand.
ACCTGTCTGCTTGTCTGCTACTTAGGTCAAAGCCATGAATGTGCATATAACTGAAGGTAGTTTCTTTCCTACTCACTTCATCTTTTTTTGGGGGGGGGGGACTGGTGATTGAACCCAGGGGTACTTTACCACTGAGCGACATCCTCAGCTCTATTTATTTATTTATTTATTTATTTATTTATTTATTTATAGACAGGATCTAGCTAAGTTGCTGAGGGCCTTGTTAAGTTGCTGAAGCTGGCCTCCAACTTTTGATTCTCTTGCTTCAGCCTCCCAAGTTGCTGGGATTATAGGTGTGCACCACCACCACCACCGATTCAACTCAGTCTTTTATTATGCTTTTATCTCAATAATTATCTCCTCTGTCCACCTACACCGAGATAAGAGTTAAGACCCACTGCACATCTTAGCTCAGGGAAATACATAACAAAACCGCTCGATCTGTCAGGTGTGGTGGCACACACCTGTAATCCCCAGCAACTCAGGAGGTTGAGGCAGGAAGATTGCAAATTCAAAGCCAGTCTCAGCAATTGATTGAGGCCCTCAGCAACTTAGAGAGACCTTGTCTCAAAATAAAAAATAAAAAGCACTACGGATGTGGCTCAGTGGTTAAGTGCCCCTGGACTCAATCCATGGTATCAAAAAAAAAAAAAATCCATTTAGGGGATAACATTGTCTTTTGCCTACATTTAGCAATGGAAGAGACTTTGATGAGGTGCTACTGATTCTTAGGAAATCTTGGCCTGTACTATCTAAAACATAAAGCCCAGGTGAGAAAAAAGTAAAGTTGCCTTAGTCACCTAGGAAAATATATTTTCCAGAGAGCAACCACATGGCAGAAGGACCAGAATCATTAGACACAAGACATTTTTTGTTTGTTTGATTTGATTTGAGTTTTTGAGACAGGATCTTGCTATATTGTCCACATTATGCAGGCTGGCCACAAGCTCACAATTCTTCTGCCTCAACCTGCTGAGTACAAGTATATACCACAAGGCCCAGCAACAAGGTACATTTTTAAAAAATGATATCTAATAGAAATGGGATATCCAAGGGCTGGGGATATAGCTCAGTTGGTAGAGTGCTTGCCTTGCAAGCACAAGGCCCTGGGTTCAATTCCCCAGCACCGCAAAAAAAAAAAGAAAAGAAAAGAAAAAGCCGGGCGCGGTGGTGCACGCCTGTAATCCTAGCACTTGGGAGGCTGAGGCAGGAGGATCCCCAGTTCAAAGCCAGCCTCAGAAACTTAGCGAGGCCCTAAGCAACTCAGTAAGACCCTGTCTTTAAATAAAATACAAAATAGGGATGGGGATGGGGCTCAGTGGTCAAGTACCCCTGGGTTCAATCCCCAGTACCAAAAAAAAAAAAAGAAATGGGATATCCAGTGGGATAGTATTTATCTAAAATGCATGAGATCTATGTTTGAACCCCAGCCCCACAAAAATAATGTGTCAAAAATTTTGGATCATGAAATTTTTGTTTCAGTTAATAAATATGCACATGTATATTTACTAGGTCACAATGTAAACTGACAGACCAGGAAGAAGGCTACTGTAGAAATGCAATTGGGGATGCTGAGGATAAGGAGAAAGCCTCAAGAAGTAAATGCTGCCCAGACATATTGCATACCTATAATCCCAGTAACTTGGGAAGTTGAAGCAGGAGGATCACAAGTTTGAGACCAGTCTCAGCAACTTAGTGATACCCTGTTCCAAAATAAAAATTAAAAAGGACTATGGATGTAGCTCAGTGATAAAGTACCCTAGGTTCAATTCCAAGTACCAAAAAGAAAAAAAAAAAAGAGAGAGAGAAGAAAAAGTAGCAGCAGCAGCAGATGCTGGATGGAGATAAGGATAGGCAGCCTTCTACCGCACAGGTCCATGGCCCACCAGAATATCTCACCCTCCTCTGCAACCCCGCAGCACTACTGCCCCAGAGCAGTGTCCTACCTCTCTATTCACCAGAATGGGAGTTTTCGTGTCCTTCCAGTTCACCTAAGCTTGTACTCAGAAGGTACAGCTATAAGCATCTGTGAACTCAGATTTCAGAGGTAAACGTCTCAGAAAACTAACAGAAAGAAGAAGGGTACAGCTGAGTCTATCCCATGTGGGTACTGATTCACAGAAAACACATTAGGGAGAGTTAAACCATTTTATTGCAGCTGGGGACAAGAACAGGGACAGGTGGACAGTGAGGAACCTCACTAGAAATGTCATATGCCAACTGGATCAAGGAGTCAGCAGGCCATCCAGAAACCTAGGAGGGGAGGGTGGGCAAAAAAAGCCTTCATCTCACTATTCCCAAAAAAGTCATTGCAGGTCACTCAGAAGTATCTTGGGACCCTGAATGAATAGGTTCTCTTGCTCAAGACTCTGGGCATGGAGTTGAGGGATGCTCAGCATCAGGCTGGAAATGATGCTCCTCTGGAGATTTAGGAGAAAGGAAAAAGGAAGAGAAAAACAAATCAGCAAGCACTGTTATATACACAGACTAGGCCCTGGGCCTATCTGATGTAAAGGGACATACAGGCCTGATTTGAGATAAAACAGAAGTTGATGGATTCACAAAGAAAAAGGCAGACTTGATTTTACCCCATGCCAAATAATTAAGCAGTGCCAAACATCCTGGCACCATTCATATTCAGCCCACCCCAGAAATAGGATCCCTCCCCTTATCCCTAACTAGTTTCCTTAAAAGTTCCCAGTTACTGTTACTGTCTGGAAGACTGATTTCAGAGCTAACTGAAGAAAGAGATGTGGTGAAGGTGGTGGCCAGGGGCAGCTTAGACTGGAAGACATCAACGTAAGTCCTAGAAAGAAGAACAGAATCAGAAGCAGAGATGGTGATGTTACTCCCAGCATAGAACTATTCTACTTCCTAAGGCCTTCATTCTCCTCCTCCTTTATCATCCAAACATATAAAGATATCTCAGTGACTCTGTATCAAATAAGGAATGCCCAATACTGACCTTACGAACTGCAACCCAAATACTCAGTCTGCCCCTACCAGTCCTGGCCAAATTTAGAATAACTGAACTTGCCCCAATGCCTAATCTCTCTGTGAGACAAATCCCCTCCACTGTCATAGCACTCACACCACCTAACCTGAGGAAATTATGCTCCTGATGGACATCCTGGGTCTCTATCCTGGCAGCCTCCAGGGTGTGACTCTTGCACTCCTGGCCACTTTGCAGCTTCTCCAACATCTGCTAGACCATGGGCCCAGTTAGGACCAAACCTCTCTCCCTCCAGGAAGAAATCCCCTCCCCACAATTGGCCTCTTTAGCACATTTGGAACCTTCATATGAGCAAAGACAGTTTCTCATGGCCTAGAGCAAAGGAATTGGAATAGAGAAAGTGGAATCAGCACAAGGAAAAGAGGGATAAAGATGGGGGTAGGAGAGGGTATCTGGGCCTATATGCAGAACAGGACAAACAGAAAAAAGATGGGGCCTCCATGGGGAAATATATGGTGATAGGTCTAATCTTGGTTCTACCTTCCAGCTGCGGGCTTGAGCCTGCTGCCCCTCAGCCATCTGTGTCAGCAACAGCTCCTGATGCTGGCCTGCAGATGAAAGAGAATTTAAGGGGGCTATTCTCCACTTTTTTTCCTTCTTCATTGCCTTATGACCAAACCGGTACTGAAAAGTACCAGTAAGACAAAGTATTCTGGTCTAGCTGTTAGAAGCTTCCAATCTGACAGACAAAACTCATACCATGACAGGCAATGAGCAAAACAAAATACTTTGCCAGATTTCTTAATAGGTCAAACTTGACCATTTACTGGGAGAACAAAAAAGCTTTCCAAAAAAGGGGACAAGGGAACACATACTCACCCACAATTTTTACTTACTCAACTGGTTCCGCAGCAACTTCAGTTCCTCTCGCAGAATCTCTGACTCCTTCCACAGCACTTGCCTCCTACAGAAGTAACAGCAGTCATCCTACAGTCAACCAACAGATTCAGAGCAAGGAAGCAATGAGCCTCCTGGAATAGCAAGAGTTCAGGGATCTCAGGAAGGTGAGGCCTGTCACTTACTCAGTTTGGAGCTCCTGGTGAAAGCCACTAGTAGAACTGTACTTTCCTCGTATAGTTTTCACTTGGGCTTGAACCTGCTCCTGTACCTGATTCTGAAGGCTTTGCAGTTCCCTTCTGAGCCCCTCCAGGTGTTGTTCCAGGAGAAGGGCTCGCCCTTCTGGGCCCCCCTGCAGCAACCTTAGTGATGCTATTGTGGGATAAATTGAGGGTTAGTCTCTCTGAGAGCTTCACACAGGTCTAGACACTACTTGCAAATCATGACACTTGCACACACAACAGGTATGCAGCAAAATCGTGTGCTCACATATAAAACTGTGCATCTGAGGAGCTGGGAGTTTAGCTCAGTGGTAAGAGTGTTTACCTAACATAGCAAGAGGCCCTGGGTTTAATCCCCAGTGCTGAAAAGAAAAAAAAATTGTGTATGAAAAATTAAACTGATACCTTCCAGAGCACTGATCTTGTTCATCTGCTGCTCTTGCTCTTCCAGCAATCTCTGAACAGACTTCTTTAGTGCCTTAGTAACCTTAGGCAGAAAAAAACATGAGCTACTGCATAAGAGACTTTCCCACACAAACACCACATATACACACCTAGGATTCCAAGACTAACCTGAGCCTGAGATTGAAGCTGGGATCGGAGAAGAGTAACTTCATTCCACAGAGAGGATGGGCTGTAGGTCTCAGCCCAGTTCAGTCTCTTTGGGACAGTGGGAGTCTCTAGAACCCAAGGCTGCTGGGCTTGGGCTCCTGACTGAGGAGACAAGTGATGAGAGGAAATCCAGGATCCAGCCAGGTCCCCTGCTGAGGGAATAAGGGACAAGGGCGGAATGTGTGTGGGATAACAGAGTTCAGAAAAGTAAAGAGTTGGAATTTGGAAGGAATATAGGGGATGGTACAGGTACTGGAAGAAGGTAGATCTTGGAAAGAGAAAAGGCTGAGGAATGAAAGGGACAATACTTACCTGAGGTGGAGACCCCAAGTGGATACAGCCTCTGCTACAAAAGAAACAGTTGCACAGGCCAATGAGTTCAGAAGTTTAACCTGACCCCCCTTGAAAGAAGAAGAGGAGGAGGAAGAACAAGAAGAAGAAGAGCCGGGCATGGTGGCACACGCCTGTAATCCAAGAGGCTCAGGAGGCTGAGGCAGGAGGATCACGAGTTCAAAGCCAGCCTCAGCAACTTAGCGAGGCCCTAAGCAACTCAGTGAGACCCTGTCTCTAAATAAAATACAAAATAGGGCTGGGGATGTGGCTCAGTGGTCGAGTGCCCCTGAGTTCAATCCCCGGTTCCAAAAAAAGAAGAAGAAGAGGAAGAGGAAGAACAAGAACAATTGGGATCCCCAGCACCGCAAAAAAAAAAAAAAAAAAAAAAAAAAACAAACAACTGGGAGCCTCTGGTGTCACCTCACCTTAATGCGGGCCACATGTCCATCAGTTGCACGCAGAAGCGAATCAAGCTGGTCAGACCAGCTCAAGCTCCTACTCATATCCTGTGACTGGGGTCTGGTTCCCTGACCACTCTTGCCCTTGCTCTCCCAGCAGGGGATATCCGAGGAACAGCCACACCATTAGATGGAAAGAGGAGAGTGAAGATGCAATACTGGGGATAGGGATGCAATATCAGACCAAAACTATAACTCTGGCTCTTGGCAGAACAGCAGCGTTCTGGGGGAAACGGAATACCCTGACACTGATATCAAGTGGAAGTAGAAGGCTCCAAATCTTGGTCGAAATCCAGCTCCCAACTCAAGGATGCGGTTGCCATCACGCCAAACCTGTCAGCGACTGCTGCCGCTGCTACATTCAAACCCTCCAGTAGGCGGAGAACTTGTGGCTTCAGACTGGACGCCGCGGCGCCATGCGAGAAACAGTCCGCCTCTAGCGGAGGCAGCTTGCTACCGAAGCAGCCGAACTACGTTTCCCTGGAAGACAAGTGCGTTTACACCCCCACCGTGAAGCTTGTCGGGACACCGAGTTTTTCGGATTCTGAAGTGGTGGGCTCCAAGGACCAAATGAACTACGCGTCCCGAGATGCATGCAACTCTGTCGGGCTGCTGGTCCCAGTAGCTCCTGGGAAATGAAGTCCAAGCTGCCTCGAAACCTAACGGCACGGTTATTCTTTAGACTCCATTCCCCAGCAAGCTCAGCGTGTAGCGTGCGCTATGGAGCCTCATGTCGCAGAACTGAAGCTGAAGATTGAGGACACGTTGTGTCCTTTTGGCTTCGAGATTTACCCCTTCCAGGTTGGTTTCTCTCTCCTGTGGTTCTAGGGAGAAGTGTAAGATTGTCCTTGGTGCAGTGAGGCGTGAGGGCGTGAGGCCCTGAGAACCTTCTTATCCTCCCCAAGCTCCTCCGGCCCCGTGTCCATCCGACGACTGGGACAGGGTGTCACACTTTTGTCCTTTTACCCCGATATAATGCCAGACTGATGGATAGGATTCTGTAACCTATTCGACTTTGTTATCTACATAATTTACAGGGGAAAAAAAGTGTACCCATGGGGCCGAAATCTCCTTGGAAGCTTCCTAGAGGAGTTAGGAAAGAACAAGGCATGGGAAGTTTGCATGAGTATGATTTAGATCAGCCGAGGAGGGAAGGACATTCCTGGTGTTGAATAAGAAACAATAGGCTGTTTCGTTCCATCTACCAACAGAAGGATAATTCACGATGCTTGCCAACCGTTGGTGCTGGATATAGAAATTATGTGCATGCGCCTGGCACCGATGTCTCCTCACCCCCACCTCCCTCGCCCCCACATTTTACAGTGTTTTCTTTTTTTCTTTTCTTTTATTTATATATTTATATATTATGTATGTATTTTTGATACTGGAGATTGAACCCAGGGGCACTGTACCACTGAGCTACATGCTTGGTACACTGAGCTTGCTTAAGTCAGAATGTTAAAGACACATAAGTTAACTCTGCTTGAGTCCTTTGCTTAAGGGACTGCTTGATGCTTAAAAGGCAGCTTACTTACCACTAATTCCACTGAGAGGTCCATAGCAATGTTGAGGGTAGGATATATATAGAGAGAGAAAATAGGTTGGGTCTATCTTGAGAAAGGATTGGCCAGAAACAAATGAAATTGAGGGCTGGGGATGTAGCTCAATGGTAGAGCACTTGCCTACCATGTATGAGACCCTGGGTTCGATCATAGGCACTGCAGAAAAACAAAAATAATTGAGCTGTAAATGAAAAGATGTATTGGAAGAAGGGAGGATTGTGTGCATTTAAAATATGAGCTTGAGGGCTGGGGATATAGCTCAGTTGGTAGAGCGCCTGCCTTGCAAGCACAAAGCCCTGGGTTCAATCCCCAGCACCACAATAAATAAATAAATAAATAAAAATAAAATATGAGCTTGAGTAAAAGCATGGAGGTAGTGATGGATGGCATGGGTGGGGACATAGTGAGAATGCTCTGGCAAACCAGGTAGACCTGGAGAGTGGGAAATATTTTACTGAACAGAGATAGCTGTAGCCCTGCCAATCATCCTAAGCTGTTGCTCACCTTTATCACCCCAACATCCAGTCAGCCACCAATTCCTTCATCTCCTGACCCTCCCAAATCCATTGTTCTCCATTTCACTACTCTATGCTCTAGTACAAGTAACTATTGCTTATTTGGATTACTCTAATAACCTTCTTGCTGTCACCTTGCCTCCACACTGCAGCCAGATCTTCCTGAAACTGATGTCATTTTATTCTCTAAATCTTCAATCATAGCTGGGCACAGTGGCGCATGCCTGTAATCCCAGCAGTTGGGAGGCTGAGGCAGGAGGATCTCGAGTTCAAAGCCAGCCTCAGCAACTTAGCGAGGCCCTAAGCAACTCAGTGAGACCCTGTCTCTAAATAAAATACAAAATAGGGCTGGGAATGTGGCTCAGTAGTGGAGTGCCCCTGGGTTCAATCCCCAGGACCAAAAAATAAAAATAAAAATCTTCAATCATAACCATCCTCTACTATCGCTGTGACCTTCTTTATCTTTAACTGGGTGCTGTGGTATGTATGTGAAATCCCTGCAGCTTGGGAGGCTGAGGTAGGAGGATCTGAAGTTCTAGGCAAGCCTCAGCAATTTAGCAAATCCCTAAGCAACTTTGCAAGACTCAGTCTCAGAAAATAAAAAGGGATGAAGATGTAGCTTAGTGGTAAAGCACTCCTGGATTAAATCCATGGTATTTAATTACTTTTTAATTAATTAATTTAAAAGGGCTGGGGTGTAGCTCAGCAGTTAAGCATCCCTGGGTTCAAACCCTGGTACTAAAATAAATAAATCCCTGTTAAAGTCAGATGCGATGACTATACAATATAATATACATACATTACACAGCATCAGTGAAAATTTATTGAAGGAATTGGAAGATGGAACAAAACATGAGGCTTTGAATACAGATGAGGCATGGACTGGCTAAGGCTTGAGTCAGATGGCCAACCTGACCTGAACTTTCTATTTCAGGTGGCATGGTACAATGAACTTCTGCCTCCAGCCTTCCACTTACCCCTACCAGGACCTACCCTGGCCTTCCTAGTACTCAGCACACCGGCCATGTTTGACCAGGCCCTCAAGCCCTTCTTGCAGAGCCACCACCTCCAACCACTGACTGACCCTGTGGATCAGTGTGTGGCCTACCACCTGAGTCGTGTTACAGAGGTGAGCAAGCTTCAACCTTCCCCCCAACTGTCAAACTTACCCTTGCTTCCACCTCCTCCAAACTCAATACAGGATCTGGACCTAGGGCTAGGGTCCACCTCACATGTGAAATGATATCCCAAAACCAGCCTTGACATTCTGTGATCTCTCCCTGTTCTGCCTGTTTACATCCAGGTTCTACCATCTTCCTTAGCAGACTGATAGTCTGAAGTCTGTCCACTCACCCTACAGCGGGGTGGGAATGGGGGGTAACTATATGAACCTCAGGCCAGACTTGGCCTCCATATGGAATAAGGATGAGCTCAACATCTTTCACTGCTAGTCTGCCTTTCTCCTACAATCTTTATGCAGTCTTTGGGGCCTTCAGAGGACAGAATATTTCCCCACAATAAATTTAAATATACACATACATTTGAACACATGATAGATATTCCCCATGTTGATATTCTGAAGGACAAATCACTCCTCACAACAGAGATTTCTGAGCAAGTCCTTGTATATTTCTCTTGAAACTCAGGCCCTGTTTGGAAAGAACCCTACCTTTCCTCACTTTGGAGCCTCCCAGGTTAAGGTCGTGTTTTCCCTTCAAAACATGGACAAGACAGTGTTAACAAACACACAAATTAGGGCTCGCGAGGGTAAAGTCACAACTCATGTTGACAGGAGCCTCCTCTTACTTCTATCCCAGAGCCTCCCAGAACTGCAGATGGAAGTCATTGCTGACTATGAGTTACATCCTAACCGGCGCCCAAAGATTCTGGCACAGACAGCAGCCCATGTAGCAGGGGCTGCTTATTACTACCAACGCCAAGACGTGGAAGCTGACCCATGGGGAACTCAGGTCAGAGAGCAAGTGTATTCACAGTAGGGACTGTGGAAGAAAATGGCAAGGCCCTCTCATATCCTTAGTAGGTTCCATATTCCTCTGCCTTCCCTAACGTTGAGAAAACAACCCAGCACAAAGCAGCCTCATCCTGGCCAGTGGGCCAGCCCCATGCTTTCTAGAATTTACCTGGTGATGTATCAGAGCAGAAAAATCTGATGTGTTTTTAAAACCTGTCTCTTATAAGCCTATCTCAGCATGGAAGAGGCAGCACAGTGATTAGGACACCAGTAGTGAGATTGGGAAGTTGACTGAGGCTTAGCCTAGGGGAACTGTTCTTCATACTCAAGTGAGTTATAAAGGGGTTATCCACAAGAGAGGGACAGAGGTTTGTATTTGGCATCAGTGTAGACTTAGTGTGAAATATGTGAACAAGGATAGCTTTCAATGGTGGTACTTGTGCCAAGGTGACCTGTGACCTTGCTTTTCTTCATCCACTCCCCAGCACATAGCAGGTGTGTGCATACACCCCCGATTTGGAGGCTGGTTTGCCATCCGAGGTGTGGTGTTGCTGCCAGGGATAGAAGTGCCGGATCTGCCACGGAGAAAGCCCCCTGACTGTGTACCTTCAAGAGCTGCCAGAATTGCTCTGCTTGAAGGCTTCAATTTCCATTGGCGTGACTGGACTTATCGGGATGCTGTGACACCCCAGGAGCGTTACTCAGAAGAACAAAAGGCCTACTTTTCCACGCCACCTGCCCAACGCTTAGCCCTGTTAGGCTTGGCCCAGCCCTCAAAGGAGTCTAGCATTATATCCCCTAAGCTTCCCTTTACCACACTCACCAAGAAGCCCCAGAATACCAGCAGAGCCCGGACCTGGCTCAGCCCCAGCATCTCACCACCCATATCCCCTGGCCCTTGATACCTTCCTCTTCTGTGAAATCCCATTCATGATGGTACTTGCTAGGACTTAATGGATTTGGCAAAGCAAGAGGTTTTATTTTGGGTACAAGATGACCACTTCTTGACAGATTTTCAATAATAGATTCAAGGAAGGTGGGTGGTCAAGGCGAATAACAGAAATCTACACTTGCCTTGAGAATGGGATTCTTGCCGGTTAACATTTCTGTGCAGTGCTCTAAGGAACAGTCATCCCCAAACAGTACTACACACCCTCATAGGGCTGTGAGGACTAAATAAATGTAACACTTTGAAATAGTGCCTGGCACGTAGTAAATGACATGTTGATATATTACTGAAGGCCCTAAGACTCCTGTTCATAGATCCAAGTTCTAAAGGGATGGCTGATAAGACAAGTGTAAGACACTTCTATCCTGTGGCACCACAGGATAGATATGATACTCAGTTATGAAGCTGCCCTAACCTGAAGGGCCTAGGAGAAACCTAACTTCTCCCTGCCGAGTTTCCCTTAGGACAATGATATGGATGAGGGTCAAAAAGGTCTACCTTAAAATCATGGCTAGAAACCAGGGAAGATGAAAAGTGATCAGCACTATTTCTGCTACTATAAGCCCTACCCAAGGCCAACAGTCATGTGTTTGTTTTCCTCTCGCCCTTTGACTTCCAAAGGGACTGAAGCCTACGAAGCAGGTAAACAAGCATGTTTTATCCAAAGAGGCGAAACTTCTGATTCCCAGGCAGCACGCTCTGTAAACATTGATGTCAAAGTAACCTCACTGGGACCCTAACCTTCAACCCAACCTACTGCATAAATTGCAGTGCCCTGGCTAACACTATCACAGGGCTTGCTCTTCTCCCCCAGATGTAGTAAAACAAAATGTGCCCTTGGTTCAATTTACTGGGTCTACCTATATTTCCCTTCAATATACTTTTTTTTTTTTTTGGTACTGGGGATTGAACCCAGGGGCACTCGACCACTGAGCCACATTCCCAGCCCTATTTTATTAGAGACAGGGTCTCACTAAGTTGCTTAGGGCCTCGCTAAGTTGCTGAGGCTGGCTTTGAACTCAAGATCCTCCTGCCTCAGCCTCCCAAGTGCTGGGATTATAGGCGTGTGCCACCGCGCCCAGTTCCCCTCAATATACTTTTAAGACAGCTCTCTTTACTTTTCCCCTGAAGAAGCACACAAATGTAAATTCCTCTTAAAAATCAAAGATTAGTATCTCCTCTAAAATGAAGACTCATCCAGGTTTCAGTTCAAGTTTAATAGAAACTACAAAAGATCAATGGGCTGATGCCCCACTACTGGTACATAATATACATCAGATGGCCAACCCCACAATACAGCTCAGGCCATTCTCCCACCAACAGAAGAAAGGCTGGTCTCCCCAACCCTATAGGAAAGTTATGTCTTAAGCATGGGAAAAAAATACAAAAGAGATTTTGTTCTCATAGGTGCCCAGTGCAGCCTGACACTAAGATGGCCAAGTGATCACTTCTGCTTGGAGAAATATTCTTTGCTTTTCTGGACATCAGGCTTGATGGTATCACTGCCAGGCTTCCAGCCAGCAGGGCACACTGTAAGAGAAAGGTACCACTAATTAATTACCTACTCAGTGGTATATGCCATCCTCCCATGGATAAGAAGTTGCCTCAAAACCACAGTCCTACAGAGTCTGAATACACAGGCACCAGAAAACTTACCGGCAATCTTGTCAGTCATCAAGCCTTCAAGTTTAAGGCTAACTACTGTACAAACATTAATATAACTGAATCTGCACCACAGTACTAACACTATTTTACTGAATTCATTTATAAAACACCTAAAAGTTAAAGAAATTAAAGTAACACTTCAAATATGCTTCTAGAACTAAAAAAATGGGGGGGGGGGGACAAAACATTAAGATCTGTTAACAATAAACAGTACATAGTTATTATGTTCTGCCTAATTTTATGTATGCATCAAATATTTTTTTTTCTCCCCATACTGGGGATTGAACCCAGGGGCATTCCACCACTAAGTTACTTCCCTAGCCATTATTTTCTATTTTGAAACAGGATCTCAGTTTTTGCTCAGACTACCTTCAAACCTGTGATCTTTCTGTCTCAGCTTCCTGAGTCACTGGGATTATAGGTGTATATCGCACTTCTTTAAAAAAAAAAGTTTAAAGTCGGGTGTGGTGGCTCACACATTATCCTGCCAACTCAGGAGGCTGAGGCAGAAGGATCATAAGTTTGAGGCCACTCTCAGCAATTTAGCAAAACCCCAAGCAACTTAGGGATACTCTGTCTCAAAATAAAAAAGGGCTGGGAATATGGATCAATGGTTAAGCACCAGTAGGTTCAGGCCCCCTGAACTGACCTGTAATCCCAGCTACTCTGAAGCCTGGGGCAGGAGGATAGCAAGTTCAAAGTCAGATTGGGCAACTTAATGAGACAATGTTTAAAAATAAAAAGGAGGGCTAGAGTTGTGGCTCAGTGGTAGAGTGCTTTCCTAGCATGTGTGCGGCACTAGGTTCAATTCTCAGCACCATATATAATAAATGAAGAAAATAAAGGTCTACCAACATCTAAAAAATATATTTAAAAATAAGTAAAAATAAAAAGGACTGGGGATGTAGTTCAATGGTAGAGTGCTTACTTAGCAGGTACAAGGTCCTGGGTTCAAACCCTAGTACCAAAAAAGAAGGGAACAATAAACAAAAAGACTTTTTTTTTTTTTTTTTTTGGTGGTGCTGGGGATTGAACCCAGGGCCTTGGTGCTTGCCCAACTTAGCTATATCCCCAGCCCCTTCATTTCTCTTTTTGGTACAATGTTTCATTGTTTCTCTATTCATTTGGGTTGTTTCCACCTTGTGGCTATTTGTGAGCAATACAGTATTGTATAATACAATAGAATATTGGTGAACAAGGATCTGAGTCTTTGTAACCAATTCTTTTAAGGTATAGTCCCTAGGATTGGAATTGCTGGGTCATTATAGGAATTTAACCCAGGGGTACTTTATCACTGAGTCACATCCCCAGTCCTTTTTGTTTTTTGAGACATGGTTTCACTAAGCTGCTTAGGGCCTTGCTATGTGATCCTCCTGCCTCAGCCTCCTGAGTCAGTGGGATTATAGGCATGTGTCACAACATCTAGGAGAAATGAAGTTCCAATACAGACTACATGGATAAACTGTAAAAACACTGTGCTAAGTGAAAGAAATCAGATATATGAAGGGACAAATAATGTTTTCACTATCTACAGGCAAATTTAGAGGGGTGATGGGTAGTTAATAGTTACAGATTCTTATGAAAAAAATTCTAGAAATAGTGGCAATGAATATGCATTATACATGTAATTAATGACAAAATTGTACATTAAAAATTATATTGTTAGCAGAAAAATAAAAATGTCTATTAAAATTTTTTAAAATACCACCTGCTGTTTCCCTCTGGCAGCCTTTCAGAGTGATCCGAAAAAAAGCATTCTCATTTGGACTGTTTAGTACTAATTCTGCTAAACTACAAAAGTGTAGTCTTGATTCATGAAAACTGCCTTCTACACCTTGGTAAGCAAAAAGAGGGACTGAATCTTACACTTATGCAGCCTTCCATCTCTTCCTAACAATTACAAACTAGCAATGCACCTTGGACTAGCCTGAAGAAAATGAAGCAAGGAGACCAAATTGATATTTCCACTTCCATTTGCTGTCACCTTCTAGGAGATTACGTATTCACCGAAGTCTGGTAAGAGAACAGAAGCGTCTCCTTTCCTCAACTGAGAGAAGCCCTTTTGGTCCAAGGATAATATTGGCTTCAGATGTCAGATTATACAACCAGCTTTTTGGGGAATAAGAACTAAATGGGAAGCCTGAAATTTGGTTACAGTTATTGCCTTTAGTGGCACAAAAACGTTGAAATACATGTCCTAATTGTGATTACCTTTAAAGTAGGGTAATTGTGATCACCTTAAATTTTAAGGCTTTGAATTTAAATCTCAGTTCCACCATTTACAATGAATAAACAAAATTTTAAGCATCTACTATTTAAGGTTTATTAGTTCTTAAATAACATAGGATTAACTCAGCCAGGCAGGCGCGGTGGCATACACCTGTAATCCCAGCAGCTCAGGAGGCTGAGGCAGGAACATCACAAATTCAAAGTCAGCCTCACCTGGGGCTGGGGCTATCATATAGCTCAGTGGGTTAATAAGTGCCCTGGGTTCATTCCCCAGTAACCTCCCTCCCCAACCCTGCCAAAAAAAAAAAAAAAGGGCTGCAGAGAGTTGTACTTGTTCTACTGAGATGAGATTCAATAGAGACAATTCAGAATCATGGAAGCTTGGGTTCAAGAAGTCAGCCTATGGATGGGACTATAGCTCAGTGATAGAGCACTTGCCTAGCATGTTGTGTGAGGCACTGGGTTCAATCCTCAGCACCACATAAAAATAAATAAAATAAAGGCATCATGTCTCTGTACAACAAAAAACATTAAAAAAACAAAATTCAGTGAAGCAGTACAATGGAGCACATCTGTAATCCCAGTAGCTGGGGAGGCTGAGGCAGGAGGATTACAAGTTCAAAGCCAGCCTCAGTAACTTAGTGAGACCCCATTTCAAAATGAAAAATAAAAAGGGCTGGGGATGTTGTTCAGTGGTCAAGCATCCCTGAGTTCAATGCCTGGCACAAAAAGAGTCCAGCCTATATGCAAAGTCTTAGAAATGGTCAATAAAAGGTATATATACTGTGCTACTCCCTGCTCCTTCTGAGTGCTAAAACCTCTTCCCCCTCCAGAGGGCAGTCTGAATAGCTATAAGCAAATTCCCTTGGCTAGCTCAATGCCTGCACATGCTACTACAAATGGTGCTTTCTGGTTATCAGTGAGTATCAGTGCTCACTGATTCCAAGCATCGACCTTTCATTCTAGTCAAGCACCAAAAAGGTCTCCCAAACACACATAATTATCCATACTATAACAATTTTATCTTTTTTAAATCATAAGATCAGAGCTAAAACAGGCTTTTGAAAGCTTATCTGAGGGACTGGGGTTGTGGTTCAGTGGTAGAGTGCTTACCACTCTACCAGTGAGGCACTGGGTTCAATCCTTAACATCACATAAAAATAAATAAAGGTACTGTGTCTATTTACAACCAAAAAAAAAAAAAAAAAAGCAAGCTCACACATCTGATAGCAGAGCATGGTGGCATGCACCTATAATCCCAGCTACTCAGAAGGTTGAGGCAGGAGGATCACAAGTTAAAGCCAGGCTTAGCAACTTAACAAGATTCTCAAAATTAAAAAAAGGCGGGGGGGGG
>JAJEJO010053967.1:41028-57467 GCA_020662805.1 Glaucomys volans
GGGGGCGCCTGCTGGAGATGTACCTCAGTCTGTGAATCCTTGGGTTCAATCCTCAGTACTGGGGGAAAAAAAATGAAAGCTAATCTGAATTATGTATCTACCAGAGAAAGAAAATGAGATGTAAGAAGAAGTTGGCCGGGTGTGGTGGCACACGCCTGTAATCCCAGCGACTCAGGAGGCTGAGACAGGAGTATCTCGAGTTCAAAGCCAGCCTCAGCAACTTAGCGAGGCCCTAAGCAACTCAGTAAGACCCTGTCTCTAAATAA
Source organism: Glaucomys volans (assembly GCA_020662805.1). Taxonomy (NCBI): domain Eukaryota; kingdom Metazoa; phylum Chordata; class Mammalia; order Rodentia; family Sciuridae; genus Glaucomys; species Glaucomys volans. Next base: position 41,295 of record JAJEJO010053967.1, read on the forward strand.
AATACAAAATAGGGCTGGGGATGTGGCTCAGTGGCTGAGTGTTCCTGGGTTCAATTCCCAGTACCAAAAAAAAAGAAGGAAGAAGTTTACCCAAATTTACCTGTGTCCTTGACTTGGTGTCAGCAGCACTTGATCAGAATTATCTTATCCTCAATTACATTAAGCCAGAGAGGGCAGTTAAAGATCCCTATTCCCCCAAATACCCAGAAGCTGCTGCCTCAGTAGTGGAGCTCTTAAAAACTAAGTTAGGCCAGGCAGTGACCCACACCTATAATCCCAGCAGCTTGGGAGGCTAAGCAAACAGAATCACAGTTCAAAAACAGCCTCAGCAACTTAGTGAGACCCTGTCTCTAAATAAAATTTGAAAATGGGCTGGGGAATGTGTCTCACTGGTTTAAGTGCCCTTTGGTTCAATCCCCCATACCAAAAAGCCAAAACAAAACAAAAAGGAAGTTAGGAAGCTACAGGTATAGCTGAGCAGTAAAATGCTTGCTGACTAAGCAAGGCCCTGGGTTGGATCCCCAGCAACGCAAAGAAAAAGCTCTCTAAGCTAAGTTTTGGTTGGGATAATGTGGCCCCTTCTTGCAACAACTACACTCAGAGTGAAGAAAAAAAAAAAAATTCAGTTTCAGAGCTCAAAAGCCAGTATTCGTCAAACAGAGGGACTCACAGAACTATGATAAACAATTTACTATTGAGTTACACACCCAACCTGTTCAATGCTTTTTTATTTATTATTTTTTGATTCATTGTACACAAATGGGGTACAACTTTCATTTATCTGGCTGTACGCAAAGTAGAGTCACACTGTTTGTGTAATCACACATGTACACAGGGTAATGATGTTTGTGTAATTCTACTGTCTTTCCATTCCCCTGCCCTCTCCCTACCCCTCTGCTTTTTTACTACAATGAGAATACATAAAGGAAAAAGTAACCAGTGATGGGACAAGAAAAGAGCCTATACTCCAGTAAATACTAGATTAAAACCCAAAAGGTGGATGTGCCCAGTGATGTTTAGATTGTACAAGGACAAACTTAGAAAAGCATTCTCTTTGAACTGGAGACTTTTATTGAAGAACTTTGAATGTTCTCTGAAACCCTCCAGTCCTAATCCCTCCTCCATCCTCTGCTTTTAAAAAGTTGTTTTTGTTTTGTGATACTTGGGATCGAACCCAGGGACACTCTACCACTGAGCTACATCCCCAGTTCATTTGCGGAATGAGCTACATTTTCCAAATTAACTAAGTAAAAGGGCTAGGGAAGTAGCTAGTGGTGAAATGCACCAATTCCCCAGTACAATTAAAAAAAAAAAAAAAAAGTGCTTTATTTCTTTTTTGTTTTGTTTTGTGTGTGTGTTTTGTTTTTTTGCGGGGGGGTGCTGAAGATTGAACCCAGGGCCTGGTGAATGCAAGGAAAGCACTCTACCAACTGAGCTAAATATCTCTAGCCCAAGCATGCTTTATTTCTATTGCCCTATTACATCTATGAGATTCCCTACATTTCACTCAAATCTGCAGCAGGAAATGATTCTAACTAAGCAGGGTGAAAGTAGAAAGTTATGCAGCTGGAACAAAAAGTGTTTATATTCTCCTCAATTTTCTCTATTATTCCCACCTCCACAAATCACTGTAATCCAGATTTCAATTTCTAGACTAGACATAATCACCCTTTTCTTATTTGACAGCCTTTGTTTCTCCATCTTTCCCATCCTACCACCCTACTGTCCTGTTACCAGGCAGATGGCTTACCTTCCCCATGTTTGTCAGTGAACTGGAAGGCCTGAACTAGTCTCAGAGTCTCATCCACAGAGCGGCCAACAGGGAGGTCATTCACAGTGATCTGGCGAAGGATACCTTTATCATCAATGATAAAGAGGCCCCTGGGATGAAGAGATTGAAAGATGAGAGAAAGAAGCAATACAGGTTTAAAATTTTGCTCAAAGAAGCTCAAAGTTCCAAGGAAATGGGCTAGTCTCCAAGACTTATACCAGCCTTACCATTAGTGAGGTCTCTGCATGAAAGAACTAAATGAGGAAGACATCTCTTCAAATCAGAACTCTAGCTTTCTTCAATTAAATTCTCCTGATAAATGTCAGCACTCCACCCCAATCCCAAAAAGTACATACCTGAAGGAAATGCCTTCATCAGCCTTTAAGACTCCATAATCCTGAGCAATGGTGCGCCTGGGATCTGATATCAAAGGAATGTTCATGGGTCCCAGTCCTCCTTGTTTTTTGGGTGTATTGATCCTACAGAAGGCACATACAAATACATTCATTCCAAACTCTTGTGCAACAAGAATATTAAGTGTACCTATTCCTCAGCTTCCCCATATTCCCAATCCAACTTTCCCAAAATAACCTCAAACTTTTCCCAGCAGTGAAGTGAATGAAAACAGTAAGCTAGTGTCACCAATGTACACTAGTTGCAACTCAAGCTGCTTCTCTTCTACTGCCAGGTAGAGTTATAAGACGATCGTGCCATTGTATACCCTTCTGTACAGAGCCAGAAGCCAATACTTGAGAAAGTCTATTGCCAAAGCCTCTCAGGTGCTGTTTAAATGTCTACATGCCAAATATTACCAAGAGATTTACCATGCCAGATGACAGAAGTGAGAATCCACAGAAGCACCAATCACTTGGCAGTTGAGCTTCTTAAATTCTTCTGCCCTGTCACTGAAAGCAATGATCTCCGTAGGGCACACAAAGGTGAAGTCGAGAGGGTAAAAGAAGAACACAATATATTTTCCTGGGGGGGGGAGAAAGAGTCACAGGTTAGTTTTGAAATAGACTTTCTTGCTTTATAAAGAGTAAGTCAAGCTGGACACAGTGGCACATGCCTGTAATGCCAATGGCTTGGGAGGCTGAGGCAGGAGGATTGAAAGTTCAAAGTCAGTCTCCGAAACTTAGTGAGGTTGTCTCAAAATTAAAGGAAAAAGAAAAAAAAAAAAAAAAAAAAAGGCAGGGGTGTGGTGTTAGGGATTTCCTCAGCCTTGAAAAAAAAGCAAAATTTTTAAAAAAGGGTTGGGAATGTGACTCAGTGGTTAAGAGGTCCTAGTAACCGCCCCACCACCACCAAAAAATAAAATTCCTAAAGAAATAGAGTTTCTTTTTAAGTAATGACAGATGTAGTCTCATGTGAAGATGTTCAACATGTCTCCTAGCAGCAACTTATGTAATCTGTTAGAGCAGGAAGGACTGAATAAGAAACAGCTCCTAGGGCTGGAGACATAGCTCAGTTGGTAGAGTGCTTGCCTGGCAAGCACAAGGCCCTGGGTTCAATCCCCAGCACTGCAAAAAAAAAGAGAAAAGAAACAGTTCCTTCTATTTCCATACTTTATTCTCCTCCCTCTGTGTTCTTAGCTGCCAGCTACAGAATAAACACCATTCAGTCTTAATTTCAATCTTCTCTGGGGTTGAGGCAGTATAGCACAATGGCAGTCTGACCTGAGCAAGACCTTGGGTTTGATACCTAGCACAAAATACAAACAACATAAAAAATAATAGTAATTTTTATCTTCTCCAGATGGCTAATATTAGCATAAACTCTCAGGTTCTCTAAGGAAATAAAACCAAAGATGCAATATCTATATCTATATGGCCTAACACCAATGCTTAAAAACAATGCCCCAAAAAGCTTACTACTAATGGGGCGCAGTGGCGCACGCCTGTAATCCCACCACTTGGGAGGCTAAGGCAGGAGGATCTCGAGTTCAAAGTCAGCCTCAGCAACTTAGCGAGGCCCTAAGCAACTCAGTGAGACCCTGTCTCTAAATAAAATACAAAATAGGGCTGGGGATGTGGCTCAGTGGTGCAGTGCCCCTGGGTTCAATCCCCAGTACCCCCCCTCAAAAAAACAAAAACAAAAACCACTTACTATTTGGCGAATTATCCTCCATAGACATGTGGGTAAAAGACCAATAAAAGGTAAGTCAGAGCCTTTGAAATTCTTTCAACATGAACTACAGTAATGGGACAGTAGGAATTAGGTGTTTTTATTTGTTACTGGGGATTGAACCCCAAGCTATGCGTGTGCTAGGCAAACAGGAAGGTTTACGTGACATCATCATGAATCACAATAAATGTTTACCTAACAAACCTGACAAGACTCAAAAGAATTATTTTATAAGAAAAAACGTTCCAGAGGTACTAGTAGGTAACTGGACTTCTAGTTACAATTTTACTTTAGTCACTGACATTACCACTGATTGTTCTTTTTTTTTTTTTTTTGGCGGTGCTGGGGATTGAACCCAGGGCCTTGTGCTTGCAAGACAAGCACTCTACCAACTAAGCTATACCCCCAGCTCCCACTAATTGATCTTTACACTGACAATGTAGCCAGTCTCTCACCATACCTCATGGTTGTTGAACTACGGAACATTTCCAAATATTCACTTATTTCCAAAAGCAAGCATCCTTTGATTCATCTAAACAATCTCCCCATGGCTTTGCCTGATGAACTCTTTGAAGCTTCAGAAGGTCAAGCCCTACAGAGTAGACAGTAGCTGTGCAACCATATTATATGCCTATATGTTTGGGCCAGGGTCAAGGTGCTACTTGCCAGAAAGATTTCCTCCTAAGGACCTACTTATCCCTACAACAAAGTGTAATATATCAGGAAATCTAAATGAAAGTTCTACCTAAAAGCTAACTCCAACTGGGCATAGTATGCACCTATAGTCTCATCTACTGGAGAGGCTAAGGTGGGATCGCTTGAGCCCAAGAGTTCAAGTCCAGTCTGGACAACACAGTGAGACTCCCATCTCAAAAAAATAGCTGATGTCAGGAATTGAAACTACACCACTGGACTGGGGATATAGCTCAATGGGTAGAGTGCCTGCCTCGCAAGCACAAGGCCCTGGGTTCAATCCCCAGCACGGCAAAAAAAGAAAAAAGAAAAAAAAACTACACCACCCAGGAAAGATGCGCTTGACAACTGTTATTTCAGGTTTGTATTCTAAGGACTCTATAACCTCAACTGTCCCAGGAGACCAAGCTGCTCTGGGACTTCAAGTCAAGAAAGAAAGAATCTCCATAGAACTTGGCAAGTATCTGCATGGATCTATGACAACAGAAAGAGGAATTGTTCCAACTGCAATATCAACTCTTCCCTGGGGGCAAAACAGTGAAGAGAATGTACCTAAGACCTCTGCATAATAATGTAAGAGCTCTGAGGCAAACCTTTCACAAACTGAACAGGCAAAATCACAACTCCAAAGAGGAGCTCTCAGATTAAATGTAGAAGTTCTCTTATACAAGATATAATAATGAATGTTTCCATTAATGTAATTGAGGAAGGACACTGAAAAGGTTAAGTGGGCTAGCATGTCCAAAGTGAAGCATGCTTTTTCCAGAAGTAAAGGTTTGACCTAAGATACCTATCCTATTGATTGATAGTCACTTCAACAAGAAGACAACAAACATCCTTTTACTCTGAAGACTGTCCTAGGAGACAGAAAACATTTTATAGTCAAACACAGTTAACAAATGATCTAACAAATCATCCCTAGATTATAAAATGATTTCAATTTTTTTTTTTTGGTACTGGGGATTGAACCCAGGGGCACTCCACCACTGAGCCACATCCCCAGCCCTATTTTTTGTATTTTATTTAGAGACAGGGTCTCACTGAGTTGCTTAGGGCCTCACTAAGTTGCTGAGGCTGGCTTTGCACTTGCGATCCTCCTGCCTCAGCCTCCCAAGTGCTGGGATTACAGGCGTGCGCCACCTCCCCTGGCAAAATGATTTCATTTTAATGAGCCCAATGTAATTACTCTTACCTTTGTAGTCAGACAGGCTAACATCTTTGAACTGGCCATCTGGCATCACAGCTGTGGCTTTGAAGTTGGGGGCAGGGTGCCCGATTTTGGCATTTCCTGAAGACATCCTGCTATCAGCTGTAAAGCATTACAAATGAATTAGAAACAAGTCATACTGTTCTAGATAGCCAACAGCCTTCACCAACTTAGAAACTTAGCTACAGATCAAAGAATTGTGCAGTGGCCCTGAATGTTAAATTTTAAATTAGTAAGAAGCAGAAACTAACAGTCAAGAGTCATAATAAGAGCTTTCCAATTTTTAGACCCAAGACTCTGAATCTCAGTCTTTGTTTTCAGTTAAAAACAGCTCAGCAATTTCTTTAAAAGTCACCTCTAGCACCCTCACTGAACCATCATTTTTGCAATGGCATTTTGTTCTGTACATTCACTAGAAACACGGTAGTGGGTGGAGATTTAGACCAGAACCCAAATGGCACAATGCTACAAACACTGAATGCCTGGCTCCCCAAAAGGGTCATGTGTCCTTTCTTTGAACTATGACTACATTTGTCTTCATCATGTGGGATGCACACTTGTCCTTTCTCCAAGTAGATTTGTCCAAGAGAGCACAAAATCTAAACCCAATCCAGGGCTGGGGTGTAGTTCACTGGGAGAGCCCAAGCAAGCAGAGAGGCCCAGAGTTACCTTTCCTGCCACTACTAAAACGAATAAATAAAATCAACTTTTTAAAAAGCAAGGTCACAATATTGGCATCTACTCAGTTTCAAAACTTTAGGTGTTGTGTTTAAGCATAAGTCCTTTAAAAATTAGGTTTCTGACTTCAGAACCAAGATCCTGGGGTTAAAGTAAGCAAACAAGATTCGATTTAATTTATTGCTAAAAGGCAACGCTGCACTGGATTCAACCAAGTCAAAACCAAGATAAGTTGTTGAGATTTAAATCACTAAGTCATTGGTCTGACCGCCTCAAGAAACTAATTTTCCAAATCCCAAAGTTTTTCCTTCATAATACCATAAGCAAAAGGAACGTCGGTTCCAGGCGAAGTGGAAGCACGCCTGTAATACCAGCTACTTAGAACTGAGTCAAATTCAAGGCCAGCCTAAGCAATTTAGAGAAACCCTGCCTCAAAAAAAAGGTGGGAGGCCAGGCGCAGTGGTCCACGCCAGTAATCCCAGCAATTCAGGAGGCTGAGACAGACGGATTAAATTCAAAGCCAATCTCAATAGTTTAGCAAGGCCCTAAACATATTCATGAGATCCTGTCGCTAAATGAAGAACAAAAAGGGCTGGGATGTGGCTCAATTTAAGCGCCTCCGGGTTCAATCCCAGGAACCCCCCCTTCCAAAAAAAAAAGTGCGGGAAGTAGCTCAGTGTTACAGTGTCCTTGCGTTTAATCCTCAGTACTGAGATAAAAAAGAGAAAGAAAATCAAGAAACAAAAGTTGTGAGTTTCTATTATAGCAAACTTTTTACTAATTAAAGAAGAAATCGGGGCTGGGATTGTAGCTCAGTAGTAGAACGCTTGCCTAGCATCCTCAGCGCCACATAAAAATAAAGTAGGCTGGGGATATAGCTCAGTTGATAAGAGTGCTTGCCTTGCAAGTACAGGGTCCTGGGTTCGATCCTCAGCCCCGCAAAAAAATAAAAATAAAGTAAAGGTATTGTGTCCATCTACAACTAAAAAAAAAAATTAAAGAAATCTTTTAACACCTTTAACAAAAATAAGGTACGCAGCAACTTAGGGATCACCTACAGGGTGTGATCCTAACATAAATAGCCTTCTCGACCAAACACACGGTGGCCTGTAGGTCCAATGCCCAACCAACCCCGGAAAAAGGCAGACTTCCGGCCAGTACCGGGCCCCTTCAGAGAATCTGGTAAGAACCCTGGCCAGGATCGGGGGCCAAACTGTACTTCAGATACTCCTGCCACCATCACCCGGACCCTAACACTTGGGAAAACACCCACAGCCCAGCAGAGTGCGCAGCAGAGGTTGAAACCTCCTGGAAGGAGGGTATTATCGAAAAGACTCCACCACCGGCAGTACGCCGAACCGCGCCAATCAGCGCCCTCTGCTCGGGCTGCCGGGACAATAGGAGATAGGATTTCCACCAGGACCTTGCACCCACCGAGGGGGCCACGTGGGGAGTGCGCGTAGCGCCTGAACACCGTCCAGCACCAGGCCTTGCCTTGTCACCTCGCACGGGACGCCCAGGAAGAAAGGGGGGGAAAGGCGATAAGCCGGGTGTGAAAAGCTGCACCTGGCTTCGCCGGGGCTGCGCCGCCGCAAACTCACCAGTTCCGACACGAAAGTTTCCAAGACGCAAGTAACCGCGACCAGAAAGGAAGAGGACGTGCGAGGCAAGCGCGGGACGCTCCCTTTATAGGGAGCAGGGCTCTCGCGAGAGTTGGAGCAGGTCGGGGGTGCGGAAGGAGGAGAGAGGAGGGGGATCCGGCTGAGTCCCGCCCGCTGCAGCCGCCCCACCGGAATGACTCAGCTGTTTTTACGCTGGGGCGTCTTTGGGCCCAGAAAGCTATCTGTAGCCTCTCCCCCGGGGGTGACCAAGGTCGGAGAGCGAGATACCCTCTCGACCGCGCTCTCCTTGAATCAGGGGGTCTCTGCGGGGAACCGGGACTCTTTACTTCCAGGACCCTGCATGATGTGCCCTCCCTACCCATACTCTCGCTTTTGCCCACGGAAGACCACGTCTAACCAAACTAAGTTCTGAGAACTGTCTACCCAAGTATTTCTCAAACCCGTCCTGGTCCCCCAGCCTCAACCCTACCGTGGTCCTAAATAACCCTGACGGCTTAGACAGCCTCTTCCATTGTTTATTGCAGGGATGCTTCTCTCTCCCATCCACCCATCCATCACTTCCACAGTGGTTGAATGAAATCTTTATGAATCTGAGCATGTCACTCCTTTGATTTGTGGTTTAAAAATCTGGGGCTCTGTAGCCTATTTCCTGAGTTAAAACTCACTCTCACTTTATGTGTTGAGTTTGGACAAGTTCCTCTTAAGTCTTATTTTCTCACCTTTAAAATGGAAATAATAGACTTCATTGAGATAGTCTGTAGCTTTTATAGCACAGCACCTAGTTTCTATGCATTAGAAATGTTAGGTATTACTACTGTAACTTTTCCATCCTTTTCACATGATAACACCCCAGACTTGTAACTGTTTCAAGATTATATGCTTTTATTCAAGCTGGGGAACCCAAGACCCCTAGTTGGCCTAGACAAAACATTTCTTTAAAAAGACGGCTGAGCCGGTGCCATGGCGCACACGCCTGTAATCCCTGCGGCTCTGGAGACTGAGACAGGAAGATCGTGAGTTCAAAGCTGGCCTCAGGAAAAGCGAGGTGCTAAGCAACTTAGTGAGACCCTGTCTCTAAATAAAATACAAAATAGGGCTGGGGATATGGCTTATGAGTGCCCATGAGTTCAATCCCCAGTACCAATAAAAAAGGACTGCTGAAGCTTTACTTTCTCTAAAACTGTTTTTGATATTGCTTATACACACTTAGTCTTAGTAGTTGTTGACCTTAACTCATTTGGAATTGGTCATTACCTACTTTGTACCCAAACAGTACTTTTGAGGTATTTTATTTGTTTACATGTCTGCTTCTCTCTGCTAGATTCTGGAAGGTAGGATATGGGTCACAACCACCTCTGTGTCCCCAAGTCACAACATGGCATCCGATATGAAATAGGAGGAGCTCTTACTGTTCCCAGCTCTTACATGTTCCCAGCACCCTGCTCTGCCTTAGAAGGCGTTTTCCATATGACCTGGCAAGAGTTGCAAGTAAAGGAACACCTCACTTAGGTAAAAGAGAACAGGGAAAAGCCATAAACAAAGACAGACTTGTAGTTTATTTTGTATTTTTAAAAATAAATACACTTTAAAGAAAAAGAAATAGGAGCTCAGTTAGCATTTAAAAAATAGTAATAAATAATATTATGTACTTGATCTGTCCCCAGGTCCTACTAACTCCCTCTGCCCTTAAGTAGTATAAGAAATGGGGAAGTGCTGTGTCATGCAGACAAAGCATCTCAATTTTTTGATATTTATTATCCTTTCTCACAACAGTAGTGATTATTCCCCCTTCTCTGCATGAGGCTGGCAGATATTGGTATTTTTCATTTCTTTCTTGAATAGGCAGGGACCAGGGTAGAAGTTCACAGATTAATGGGTGGGTATTATTATGGGCAGGCTAAATCAACAATACACAATCTTACTTAAATCCAAAACAATTACCATTTGCTGTATCCACCAAGTGCCAAGGCACTGGGCTGGACTTGTGCTGTCCTTTTTTGTCTCATTTAAGAACCAAAAGAGTGCTGGTAATCTAATCCCAGCTACTTGGGAAGCTAAGGCAGGAGGATTATTTATGAGTTGGAGGCCAGCCTGGACAATGTGGCAAGACCTCACCTCAAAAAAGAAGAAACAAAAAAGTGACTCATTGGTAAAGTGCTTGCAAGGCAAGCCCTGAATTTAATCCCCAGTACTGAAAAAAAAAAAAAAAAAAAAGAAAGAAAGAAAAAAAGGAAATAGGAAAAAGAAAGGAGGTACAGGTTTTTTCAAATAGAGGAAATCTGTTGAGAACTCATCTAAACAAATGATTGTGGAATCTGCTCACAGAGATCACTGACAATTTCAGAACTGTTTGGGAAGAGGCTTTTTCTCAAAGGGCCTGCTAAATACCTCCAACTCTATTTCAACACCTTTGCCATTGTCTTCTTACTTTTTCAAGGTAATCTTAATTCTTCCTGTTTTATTTATCTTTGCAGTACCAATTATAGTACAGCAACTGACTTGAGAGCACTTAATCTTTTTTTTTTTTTGGCGGTGCTGGGGATTGAACCCAGGGCCTTGTGCTTGCAAGGCAAGCACTCTACCAACTGAGCTATATCCCCAGCCCAAGAGCACTTAATAAATTTAGAATGTATTGAAAATTTTTTTTAGTTATAGATGGACACAATATTTTGTTTATTTTTATGTGTTGCTGAGGATTAAACCCAGCGCCTCATATGTTGCTAGGCAAGTGCTCTACCACTGACCCACAAACCCAACCCCTTAAAGATTTTCTTGTTGTTGTTCTATTTAGTTATACATGACAGCTGTATTGAAGATTTTTGAGATGTGGAATTATTTTAACTGTAAGGTTTGGTTTGGTTTAATTTGGTTCTGGTACTGGAGATTGAACCCAGAGGCACTTTACCCTTGAGCTATATCACTTGTCCTTTTAATTTTTTGAGACAGAGTCTCACTAAATTGCTGATGCTGGCCTCCTGCTTTAGCCTCTAGAGTAGCTGGGATTACAGGCATGTTCCTCCATGCCTGGCAGGAAAAGCATTCTTGAGGATCCCCAATGTTGGTTTAATTTATTAAATTTATTTAAGTTTCATTAATTTTGAATTTTTTTTCTGAAATTGGTATTTTAATAGGTTTCCCAGAAAGCAATGTTGAAAAAAAAAATACCATCTCAGGAAAATGTTCTCCTTGTTAAGGACCACTACCATTGTTGCTGCTCAATTGTTGCAACTTGAAATATACAAGGCAAGGTTCGTACAAGCAATATCCTCCATGAATGGCCTAACTGCTACTCTGGGGCTCCTTTTGGGCTTTACATACCTATCCTGTCTACACCCTGGAATAGTGACTCAGTTTTCCCACCACTTTTTAATTTGTGAAAGGTAACATGAAACCTTTGTTCATAGTGTTCTTTGACATCATCTGGCCTTCACTTAACAAAGTAGTAATTACCTCACAGCACTAATTTGCTGTGGGAGACTGTTACCTGACTCATCAATAGCCATTGTCTCTTCTTCATAGCTAACTATGTATGACAGGTAAGGCAATTCAATAAATGAGTTGAAAGCAAGGTCCTAAGGCAGCAATCATTTTAAAATTAAGGCTTGCTAAACTAAATACTAGCCTACCATAAACTCATAAACCAGTAACATTAAACCTGTAAACCATTAAAATGAAATGTTTTCATATAATTATAATAAGTGCAAAATAAAATCAAGCAAACCAAATAAACAAGAAAGCACCCATTTATGAGGTTATCTGAATGATTTGGAATATGTTCATATTAATTTTTTTAGATTATCACTGAAAAACAGTTCTCAGAGAACAGTTGGATCATTAAATTTACAAGGATTCCATTTATAAAGTTATATTTGAACCCACAGAGGTCTATGAATAGCAGTTTGAGAAACACTTAATCAAGGATGAAATATTTGTTAGAACAGAACACAGCTTAAAAGTAACAGATAAACTCAAATAATAAGCTTAACCAAATAGAGAATTTTTTCCATTTAATAAGTAGGCAGTCAGGTTCTGTGGTGCACACCTGTAATCCCAGCAACTCAGAAGTCAGAGGCAGGAGGATCACAAGTTCAAAGCCAGCCTCAGCAACTTAACAAGGCCCTAATCAACCTAGTGAGATCCTGTCTCAAAATAAAAAATAGAAATGGGTGGGGATGTGGCTCAGTGGTTAAGGGCCCCTGGGTTCAATCCCTGGTACCAAAAAAAAAAAAAAAAGTAGGCAGTCCAGGGTAGGTATGCTCATTCCATATTGGTATCAGGGACCCAGGCCTCTAATTTTCTGTTCCTAAATGCAACTTTTGTTCTGATGATTACCCTATAGCCACAAAATGTCTGCTCTACTTCTAACTTTATGCCTACCCCCAGCAGGGATGAGGAAAAGAATAACCAGAAGAGTAGAACTATAAGAGGAAAACAAACCAGTCCAGAAACCCTCAGTTTATGTATCCTTGGCCAGAACTGTATAACATAGCTACTCCTAGCTGTAATGGGGGTGGAGTGGAAAATTTAGTCTATAGTTAGACTAAATTTTAGTCCTACCAAAATTTGAGACTGGATTAGGAAGGAAGGAAGAGAGAAAGTAACTAGAATAACTGATCTTGACTGATTTTGTAAGACTAAAGTTTGAGCATGGTGTCTCACATCTGTAGTCCCAAGCAACTGGGGAGGCTGAGGCAAGAGAATCACAAGTTCAAGTCCAGCCTCAGCAATGTAGCAAGACCCTGTCTCAAAATAAAAACTAAAAAGGGTTGGGTATGTAGCTTAGTGATAAATTGCCCCTGGAGTCAACCCACAGTATCAAAAACATACAAACAATAATTCTGACTACAACCAAATAAGCATGTCGAGTCTTTTAAAGAAAAGATACTCAATTTTATTACATGGATGTGTTTTTTTTTTTATTTTTTCAAGCCTCATTAGAAGTAGTAGTTTGTTTTATTAAAATTACCTTAAGCGGGGCACAGTGGCAGGCACCTAGTGCTAGCTATTAAGAAAGCTGATACAGAATTCCTTGTGCCTGGAGAGACCCCATCTCAAAAAAATAAAAATAAATTTTGTTTATAATAAGAACTTTGTGTTGCACAGCATGATATTCAGGGTCTGAAGATGTGGCTCAGTGGTTGTTTTAGTCAAATTTTTTTCACCGCTGTGACTAAAAGGACCCAACCAGAACAATTGTAGGGGAGGAACAGTTTATTAGAGGGCTCGCAGTTTCAGAATTCTTAGTCCATAGAAGGCCATCTCCATTCTCAGGGCTCAGGACTTGAGGTGAGAGGCCGAAGAGTGTAGCAAGGGGAACCAGCTCACATAATGATCAGGAAGCAGAGACAGAGACTCCACTCTCCAGATACAAATTATGTACTCCAAAGCTACCCCCCAATTCCTACCTCCTCCAGCCACACCCTACCACTTCAGTTACCACTCAGTTCATCTCTATAGGGATTAATTCACTGATTGGGTTAAGACTTTTACAACCCAATCATTTCTCCTGCATTGTCTTACATGTGAGATTTTGGGGTACACCACATCTAAACCATAACAATGGTAGAACACTTGCTTAGCATATGTGATGCCCTGGGTTTAATCCCCAGCAACACAAAAAGAAATAAAGACAGGGTGATATCCACATCAGATTCACTGTGAGCAGTGTCTCTGGAATCCTGTAGCACAGCAACCCTATTTGTAGTAATGTTTTTGGTGTTGACTTTCATGAGATATATACCTCCTAATTACTTGTATAATTATGTATTTACTTATCAACCCTAACCTCCTTGAAAAATATAGAACCCTAGACCTTCAGAGTCCAAAGGAATCCTAATTAACAAGCTCAACAAGTACATTCCTACTATGTGAGTGCAATGGTCCAGGCCTGGCCCTCTGTACTCTGCACAGAACATGGAGCTTCACATTCAGTTGTCTACCCACGACTAGAATCCTTTCTTCAATGGCCTGACAGTCACTGGCGTAACCTTGAATACTTCAGTGATAATCACCCCTTCTGTCCAGACCGGACTCCTCTACATGTTCATAGTGGTGTTCTCTGGGCTGTCCATGCCCCTAGAAGTGGTTAGCAACTTAGCTGCCTAGGACTGTGGTGTTACACATCTAGAAGACAATGGAATTGTCTCCCTGCCTTGACGTCCCACCAAGTTTTCCAACCTGGAATCCTCCTGCCTCAGTCTCTCAAGGAGCAGGGATTACAGGCATGCACCAGTACACCCAGTTGAACAATTTATTTTTCTTTTCTTTTTTTTCTTTTCTTTTCTTTTCTTTTCTTTCGTTTTTTTTCTTCTTTGGCAGTGCTGGAGATTGAACCCAAGGCTTCATGCAACATAGGCAACTGCTCTACCACTGAACTACATCCCCAGAATTAGGTTGATTTTTTTTTTTTTTTTTTTTTTTTTTTGGTCTGAAATCATAGGTTGAAGCCAAATCAACACTTTTTTTTTTTTAAATATGAAACACTTCACTAATTTGTGTGTCATCCTTGTTCAGGGTCCATGCTAATCTTCTCTGTATCATTCCAATTTTAGTATATGTGCTGCCAAAGCGAGCACAGAGCAACACATTTTCATAGAGGTTGGGGGTATAGCTCAGTGGGATATGTACAAACATAGGTAACTCACATCCCAAGTAATTTTACTCAGCCTCAATTTGCTTCTCATTAAAAGGCTTTGACAGTTAGCTCTGGCACAGACTAAGTACTTAACACAAGATAATTACTACCACCATCATCACCATTTTGTGTGTGGGTGTATATGTGTATGCATGTATGCATGATACTGGAGATGGAATCCAGATGGAATCCATACTACATGTTAAGTACACACTCCACCACTGAACTACACCACCCCCTTTCCCCCCACCCCCATCCCTGTCATCATGATCATCAACATTCTCTGTACTAAATCTGTTGGTTTATCTTCAACCCACTATTTCAGTTCATCAAAAAAATCAACATAGCCGGGCAGGGTGGCACATGCCTGTAATCCCAGCACTTGGGAGGCTGAGGCAGGAGGATCGTGAGTTCAAAGCCAGCCTCAGCAACTGAGCAAGGCCCTAAGCAACTCAGTGAGACCCTGTCTCTAAATAAAATACAAAATAGGGCTGGGGATGTGGCTCAGTGGCCAAGTGTCCCTGAGTTCAATCCCTGGTTCCAAAAAAAAAATAGGGCTGGGGATGTAGCTCAGTGGTAGAGTGCCCCTGGGTTCAATCCCCAGTACCAAAAAAAAAAAATCAACATAAAGATAGGAATGTAGTTGCCCAGGCTAGCCTTGAACTTGCTATCCTCCTGCCTTAGCCTTTCAGGTAGCTACCAACTAGCACAAACATGTGCTACCAGCACCAGACCCTCTCCCCCAATTTTAAGAGATCTACAATGAATATACAGAAACAGTTCAGACCAGAGTAGTAAAAAGGACATGCCTAAACTGAATCAACCATGGATAGTTGTGAGGCAGACAAGTAGGGGGTTTTTAGCTTAAGTTTATAGAATTAAAGATGGTTTTGCTGGGTGTGATGGAGCACACCTATAATCCTAGTGGCTCAGGAGGCTGAGGCAGGAGGATTGTGAGTTCAAAGCCAGCCTCAGCAATAATAAGGTACCAAGCAACTCAGTGAGACCCTGTCTCTAAATAAAATACAAAATAGGGCTGGGGATGTGACTCAATGGCCAAGTGTCCCTGAGTTCAATCCCTGGTTCCAAAAAAAAAAAAGAAAATATAAAAATGGCTGGGGATATGGCTCAGTGGTTAAGTGCCCCAGGTTCAATCCCTGGTATGAGGAAAAAAAAAAAACAAGGAAGGAAGGAAGGTAGGTTGGCCCTTTCTAATTCTGAAGTAGCAGATTAAAAATGTCTGTACATAGCCTGGCACGGTGGCGCATGCCTGTAATCCAAGCAACTTGGGAGGCTGAGGCAGGAGGATCGCGAGTTCAAAGCCAGCCTCAGCAACTTAGCGAGGGCCTAAGCAACTCAGTGAGACCCTGTCTCTAAATAAAATACAAAATATGGCTGGGATGTGGCTCAGTGGCCAAGTGTCCCTGAGTTCAATCCCTGGTTC
>JAJEJO010053967.1:59377-113707 GCA_020662805.1 Glaucomys volans
TGGCCTTTTTTTTTTTTTTTTTTTTTTTTTTTTTTTTTTTTGGTACTGGGGATTGAACTCAGGGGCACTCCACCCCTGAGCCAGATCCCCAGCCCTATTTTATATTTTTTTAGAGACAGGGTCTCACTGAGTTGCTTAGGGCCTCGCTAAGTTGCTGAGGCTGGCTTTGAACTCGTGATCCTCCTGACTCAGCCTCCCAAGTGCTGGGATTACAGGCATGCGCCACCGTGCCCGGCTAAGATGGCCTTCTTGATGGCAGAGTCCCCAGGTAGCCCAGGGCATCACATGGTAAAAGACAGATAATATGTATCTTTGTGTCCGGCTTCTATTACTCTTCTTGCAAAGCCACCAGGACTCAATAATAGTGCTCTACCCTAATGACTGTATCTAAATGTAATCATTTTCTAAATGCTCCACCTCTAAACGTAAAAGTCAGACTAAGGTTCCATCCTCTCAGCACTATTAGCATATGACTTTGGGAATTAAACTACTGCAAGCATTCCAGGGGACAAAACATATCTAAACCATAGCAGGTGGTTAGCTACACAATTGATGATCTGATGATCTTATTTTTGAGTGACATGAAAATGCAAAGGGGACCAAGTTGGAGGTAGAAGACTGATAGAATCTCCCATCCCATCCATCTATATCTGTTATGAGTGTGCAATCCTATTTTCTTGTCAGATACAAAGAAAATGTTTCTCCCAAGTATTTATCACTTTCTGAGTTCACTGCAGGCAGACAGCATTGTAGATCACCTTCCACTTAAATGTAGCCAACCACACATGCTTTGGTTTAGAAGATGGTTCAGAATTGCTGACAGAAGAGAACTTTACTTAGGGACGACTAACCTAGGCCTGAGAATCTGTGACTTCTGTTCTTTCTCAAAAGAAAGGAAAACATGGGGCTGGGGTTGTGGCTCAGTGTTAGAGCTCTTGCCTAGCATGTGTGAGGCACTGGGTTCGATTCTCAGCACCACATATAAATAAATAAAGGTCCACAGACAACTAAAAAAAATATTACCAAAAAAAGAAAAAAAAAAAAAAAAAAAACAATGAGCCAGGCATGGTGGTAGATGCCTGTAATCCCAGCTATTCAGGAATCTGAGGCAGAAGAATCACAAGTTCAAAGCCAGCCTCAGCAACTTAGTGAGGCCCTAGGTAATTTAGCAAGATCCTGTCTCAAAATAAAAAATAAAAAGAGTTCATTGACTCAGTGGTAAAGCACCCCTGGGTTATATCCCCAGTACCAAAAACACAAAACAAGAACAACAATATTTGGAGGCTTTTTAAAAAATATATGTATATATTTTTAGTTGTAGGTGGACACAATACCTATTTTATTTTATTATTTTATTTTATTTTATTTATTTTATTTTATTTTATTTTTATATATATAATGCAGAGGATTGAACCCAGGGCCTCATATGTGGTAGGTGAGTGAGCTACCACTGAGCCACAACCCCAGCCTGTAGGCTTTTTTACATAAGAATTGAACCTTAGGTGGAACAACCCAGTGCAGGGATTTTCTTTTCTTTTTTTTCTTTTCTTTCTTCCTTCCTTCCTTTCTCTTTTACCTTCTTGTATGTGTTTGTGTGTGCGTGCTGGGGATTGAACCAGCCTTGTACATGCTAAATACATACTTTACCACTGAGTATACCCTTAACCCCCAGTGTGGAGATTTTCACTGTAGAATGTTTTTGATCAAAGTTATAAACTGAATGTACTGCTTTGATCTCAAGAGGATTTCCAGGCAGGGCCTGGCCAGGGAGTTCCAGAGCTCTAATTAACTACTAATTGGCCACTTAAGTAATAATATCTTAGTCTGTCCATTGCTTAGATCCTAAAGGATTTTTAATCTAATGAAGAAGCTATTTAGCTTCCTAAGATTTTACTGGCAGCCCAAAGACTTATGTGAAATTTTAATTAGTGTTTATCAGATGCCTACTGTTTTACTTCTTAAGACCCTGCAATTTCATGATCCTTTTGCCCCTCTGAAATGGACTGATTTATCTTTCCTGCAATTGAACAAGAACATAGCCACACAGTTGAATGTACTTGGTCTTTCAATAAAAAGGCAGCCTAATAACCAAGGCTTATTGCTGGATTCTTAGAAAAAGGAGATGAAGTTCTGAAAGCCCAGCACCAACAGAGCTCAGAGAACTCAGTTTATTACCCTAATAAGTAGCCACTGATATATACATGGGGTTTTATCCTCTGCCCATATTCTCCCTGGAAAAAAGAAATACAGGCTCCAAAACAGGGTTTTAGCTCCTGGGCTCTGTCCTGATTGAGACAGAGCTGAAGAAGAAATCCCCATACACACCCCAAGCTCATGACCAGCCTCCTCCCTCATCTTGCACAATCTTGATCAAGGGACAGGAACTAGCACCCTGGCCTTTTGAAGCCCTAAGGACTTTGGTCCTTGGAGCTGAGTAAGCTGAACCTAGCTAATGCCAAGCCCTCTTTTAACCTGATAGTTGTTTTGTTTGTTTTCCTCCCTATTTAACAATGTATCGTAGACATTCTTCTACAACAATACTTATGTATGTATTTTATCTTTGTTGTTACTGTATGCTTTTTATTTTATGGGTACACAATATATTATTTTACCAGTTCCCTTTTTGTGAGTATTTGGATAATTTTCCTTTCTTCTAAACAACACAGTAAACTTCCTTGTCATTTTTCTAGTATTTATTTCTTTGGTGTAAATCCCTTTTTTTTTTTCTGTTTTTGTTTTTGGACTGGGGATTGAACCCAGGGTTAGGGTTAGGACCACTGAGTTTACATCCTTAGTCCTTTTTATTTTTATTTTGAGACAGGATCTCACTAAGTTTTTGAGTGTTTCCCTAATTGCTAATGCTTTCCTCAAACTTGTATCCCCCTCTCAATCTCCTGAGTAACTGGGATTACAGGCACATGCCACTGTGCCTGACATAAAATAAGATTTGATGCCAGGCATGGTGGCACATACTTGTAATTCTAACAACTCATAAGTCTGAGGCAGTTTGCATGTTTGAGGCCAGTTTGGTCAATTTAGTGAGCCTCTGTCTCAAAAAATAAAAAGGACTGGAGTTTTGGTTCAGGGGTAGAGCGCCCCTGCGTTCTAGCCACAGTACTGCAAAAAGAAAATAAATAAAATTGAACTCTTTGGACATTGAATATTGCAAATTATTTTCCTGATTTGTCATTTATCTTTTTTTTTTTTTTTTTTTTTTTGTGGTGCTGGGGATTAAGCCCAGGGCCTTGTTGTCATTTATCTTTTAATCTGTTCTTTTTTTCTTGCAGTACTGAGAATTGAACCCAAGATCTTCCACGTTAGGTGAGTACTCTACCACTAAGTTACACCCCCAGCCCATTGTATTAATTCAATTTTATTTATTTATTTATTTAGCAGTTCTAAGGATTGAAGCTAGGACCTTGTACATGCTAGACAAGCACTCTACCACTGAGCTACATCCCCATCCCTTTATTTTATTTTATTTTATTTTATTTTATTTTATTTTGAGAAAGGGTCCAGCTAACTTGTCCAGGCTGGCCTGGAACCTGTGATCCTCCTGCCTCAGCCTCCCAAGTAGCTGGGATTACAAGTGTGTACTACTGTGTCAGTCTTTGTTTTTTAATCTTGTTTAAGATGTCTTTTGCTACACAATTTTCAGTTTAATGAAAACTGTTAATAATGTTCTTTATATTTTATGGCTTTGGTTGTCAAGTGAAGAAAGGTCTTCCCATACTGTTATACAAATATATTATTTCTTCCTTTAGTTCTTTCTTTATATATATATATATATATATATATATATATAATGCATATATATGTATATATATATATACACATAATGTATATATATATTTTGTTGTTGTTGTTTTGTTTTGTTTTGTTTTTGTTTTGTTTTTCAAACCTTCAAACCTTTAAACCTTTTGAAATTTACTTTGGGTCTAGTGTCAACCCAGATAACAGAGATTCTCCAAAAATTGACAAGTAAATTTTGGAGTAGCACTGCAGTGGGAATACCTGTACCATAAACTGTGTGCATATTCAAGGAGACTGAGGTTAGGGGAAGTTTTTAAAGGCAAAATAGCCAGGCAATGCCTGTAATCCCAGCAGCTCAGGAGGCTGAGGCAGGAGGATTCCAAGTTCAAAGCCAGCCTCAACACTTTACCATGGCCTAATTTAGCAAGAACTTGTCTCAAAATAAATAAAAAGGGCTGGGAATGTGGTTCATTGGTTAAGTGCCCCTGGATTCAATCCCTGATACCAAAAAAAAAAAAAAAAAAAAAAAAGACAAAATAAAGAGGATTATATAAGATATTCTGAAACAATAATAATCCTTGGCTATAAGAATCAATAACAAGGCTGGGGATATAGCTCAGTTGGTAGAGTGCATCTCTCATATGCACAAGGCCCTGGGTTCAATCCCCAACACCATTAAAAAAAAAATTCAATAACAAAGTTGATGTCAGTCCAAGGGTAATTGGTCGATGTCCTTGCAGAAATCTTTTCTGCAGAAGGTGCAGTGACTTTTGTGTAAAGTTGTGGTTCTAGCAGTCTTTTGTGTTAATTCTTATTATCAGGCATACAAGCATGATATCTCCTCCCTCATAATCTCCCAGCTTTATTTATCATTTTTTGTTGTTATTGTTGTTGCTGTTGTTGTTTGTTTTGGTTAGGGCTTCACACAAATATCTCCACTTTGATTCTGACAACTTTCACAATAACACGAAGTAGAAGTCTAATTTTTTTTCCCTTAAATTGTTAATGAATCATCTAAACATAGTTATGTGGCATTTAAGTTTCTTCCTGTACTGGCCTCTTTCTCCCTCTCCAGTTTTAACTCCCACTTTTATTCTTGGAACTCTAGGCTTCCTTCTTATTCTTGGAATGAAACATCCTGCTCCATTCTTCCAAAACTTGACACATATTAGTTCCTCTGTCCAGATTGCCCTTCCCCATCTTCTTTTAACTCCCTGACCAACAACTGCTTTCCTTCCAGAAAACTCCTAGCAAGTGATAGATATCATTAAATGTCTGTCAACTGAATGAATGAATCAATCACTTCTACCCATTTTTAACACACAGTAAAATCTGTGGGTAATATGTGCAATAGAAGGATGAAAAATTAGGAAGTGTAGTTGACAGGGGAAATCCACACTGCCATATGATTTAGGCCATCTACTTCCCTCTGTGGTTCTTCCCTTGCCTTGCCAGCCCTGCCCATAATACTCACTCTTCTTATTTTATGCAGGACTTCACTATCCTGATGAACTCAGAGAAGAGGTGCCTCCTCCTTTTGACTTCAGGAGCAGACAAGGATCATTTGCCCAGATGTCCAATTTTTCACCATCTACCAATAGTTTTTTTTTTCCCCCAGTACTGTGGATTGTGGATTAAACCTAGAGCCTTGAGCCTGCTAAGCAAGTTCTCTACAACTGAGCTACATCCTCAGCACCAATTTTTCACCATCTGAAAATATTTTACCAGGCTGGGGATATAGCTAAATGGTAGAACTAGCATGTATAAGGCCCTGGTTTTAAATCCCCAGTACTGCCAGAAAAATAAAACAAAATACAGATTATATAATAGTACTTTTACCTTATTCTAGTAACAAAGTACCCCTCTAATTCAGTTCTTATTATACAGGCTTTAGCCTGCTGCCATCTCTTGATTCTTGACAATTACCCTGTTTAATTCTCATATTTTACCTGATTAATTTTCTTATAAAATCCTTTAATTATGTTGTTGTGGTTTTTTCAGGGCCAAAGACTGAACTCAGGGCCTTGTGCATGGCAGGCAAATGCTCTGCCACTGAGCTAAATCCCCAACCCCTCTCATTATGTTTTTACTTTTCCCTACTTAGAAGCCTTTACTGTGGCCTGGCACAGTGATACACAACTGTAATCCCAGTTATTCTGGAGGCTGAGACAGGAGCACCACAAATTCAGCAATTTGGTGAGGCCCTTAGAAATTTAACAAGATCCTGTTTCAAAATAAAAAATAAAAAGGACTGTTGATGTAGCTCAGTGGTAAAGGACCCCTAGGTTTAATCCCCAGTATCCCCAGTACAGGAAAAAGAGAGAGAGAGAGAGAGAGAGAGAGAGAGAGAGAGAGAGAGAGAAAAGAAAATGAGACTTTCATAAAATTATATCTTGTGGGCTGTGGGTATGGCTCAGAGGTAGAGTGCTTGCCTAGTATGTTGAAGGCCTTGGGCTAAATTCCCAGTACTCCAAAAACAAAATGAAACTACATTGCAGACCTGGGGTTGTGGCTCAGTGTAGAGTGCTTGTCTAGCACATGTGAGGTACTAGGTTCCATCCTAAGCGGGAGGGGTGGGGAGGGGAGGATGAAAATATATTAAAAAAAAAAAAAACTACATTGTTGCAGAAGGGGACCAAACAACACTCACCAGCCAGAGGCTTGTACCCTAAGACCCCTTCCAGGGGCTGGGGATGTAGCACAGTGGTAAAGCAGAAAGAAAGAAAGGGAAGCAAGTAAGCAGCAAGCAAGCTAGCTTTGCCATTCCAGGCCTGGTGGCACACATAATCAATGCTCTGAGAATGTTGCCTCTCTATAAGGTTGTTTTTTATATCCCCTTGTAACTTCTCAACATGGCACTGGCTAGGCTTCTCTTCCGGGCCTAATCCCCCCATAACTCTTCCCACTGGCGTGAACCAGGAGCCAATTAACATTTTGACACCACACTGAAGCCCCTTAGTATCTGTGGTTAACCAATCAGTCACTGTTCTATCCCTCGCCCTGACCCGTCCACTCCCTCCTAACCCTATAAGTACAAGCATTTTTTTTGTGTGTGTGTGGTACCAGGGATTGAACTCAGGGGCACTCCACCACTGAGCCACATCCCCAGAACTATTTTGTATTTTATTTAGAGACAGGGTCTCCCTGAGTTGCTTAGGGCCTCGCTCAGTTGCTGAGACTGGCTTTGAACTTGCGATCCTCCTGACTCAGCCTCCCAAGTGCTGGGATTACAGGTGTGTGCCACCACGGGCCCGGCTAAGTACAAGCATTTTTCTGAATAAATTTGGAACTTCTCCGACGGTGAGCTTTGCGTCTTGGTGTCATTTTCTTTCACTCTCTCCATTTCTGCCTGTCAAAATGATACAGAATTTGCTTTGTAGGTACAAGGCCCTGGGTGTGATTTGCTTTGTAGGTACAAGGCCCTGGGTGTGATTCCCAGTACCCAAAACAAAAATGATACAATTTTCATGGGAGCTGGGTGGGAGTGGTATGCACCTATAACCCCAGCTACTCAGGATACTGAGGCAGGACAATGGGAAGTTTGGGACTAGCCTGTCAATTTAGTGAGACCTGATCTTAAAATAAAAAATAAAAAGAGTTGGGGGTGCCAGGTGCAGTGGCGCACGCCTGTAATCCAAGCAACTTGGGAGGCTGAGGCAGGAGGATCGCGAGTTCAAAGCCAGCCTCAGCAACTCAGCGAGGTCCTCAGCAACTCAGTGAGACCATGTCTCTAAAGAAAATACAAAATAGGGCTGGGGATGTGGCTCAGTGGTCAAGTGCCCCTGCGTTCAATCCCCAGTACCAAAAAAAAAAAAAAAAAAAGAGTTGGGGGTATATCTCAGAAGTAGAGCACCCCTAGGCTCAATCCCCAGTACCACAGAATAAATAAATTATTATTAAGTTAAAAGTTTTTTCAAGGGAAAATATCATTTCTAAAGTAATAGCTTTCGATCTTTTCTAATATAAATCCTATAATCCACTTTTCAAATACCTGGTTCCCACTATCACAAAATTTTATTAAAAATCAGTTTTCCAGGGGCTAGGGTTTTGGTTCAGTGGTGGTGTGCTCACCTAGCATGAGTGAGACCCTGGGTTCAATCCTCAGCACCACATAAAAATCAAATAAAGGTATTGTGTCCACCTACAACTAAAAATACATTTAAAAAATCATCTTTCCCCATGTTTATAGGCATTGAAAAGAAAATTTCTATGATAAAATCATAAACCAATAAATAAAAGTATTATTTTAGTGGTTTTGATTATAATATATAGTTAAAACCCTAAACACAGAGATAAGAAATAGCTTATCATATGCTAAAAGAGAGAACAGTGGTTGCCTTGTTAAAGAATATAAATACCTGGCTGAGACAAAAACATATAAATACAGCCTGGCACTGAAGCATATGCCTGTAATCCTAGCAGCTTGGGAGACTGAGGCAGGAGGATTGCAAGTTCAAAGCCAGCCTCAGCAACTTAGTGAGGCCCTAAGCAACTGAGTGAGACTCCTTTTCTAAATAAAATACAAAGAGGACTGGAGATGTGGCTCAGTGATTAAGTGCCCCTGAGTTCAATCCCCAGTAACAACAAAAATAGCAAATATATATATTATTAGATATGTAAAGTGAAAAACCCCAACACGCTGAGGCCTGAGAAAAAGAAGTGAATAAGAAGCCATACATTGATGGCACATCCTTCCCAGTGACAGAATAGTCCCTAGAAAGAAAGTCAAAGCATTGATTCTTCCCCAAACAAATCCTTTCCCACTGACAGTACAATGGGACCCTGAAGGGAAAGAGATAAACACTGAATGCTGACCCCAGACTCTCCATTCTTCTCCAGTAAAAATATTCCCAGTAAGAACAAATTTTCAAATTCTCACAAACCTGTTTCCTGAGTGCCCAAACTCACTAGACCACCCCTCGAAAATAACCTATATAAGCCGGGTGTGGTAGCACATGCCTGTAATCCCAGCATTTGGGGGGTTGAGGCAAGAGGATCACAAGTTCAAAGCCAGTCTCAGCAACTTAGCGAGGCCCTAAGCAACTCAGAGAGACCCTGTCTCTAAATAAAATACAAAATAGGGCTGGGGATGTGGCTCAGTGGTTGAGTGCCCCTGAGTTCAATCCCCAGTACCAAAAAAAGTAAAATAAAATAAAATAACCTATATAAACCCAGTCCCTTTCTTTGTTCAGTGGCTCATTTTCCACCAGGAAAGTGGGTTCACCAGCATTATTACATCCCTGCACCCCCATTCCTGAATAAACAGCTGAGATGACTTGTGAAATTTGTGTCCTGCCTGTTCTTTTTGTGCTAATGTGTAGGTATGTACACAAACAAACACAGGGCTCAGTGGTAGAGCACTTGCCTAGTGTTCATAAGGCCCTGGGTTTGATCTCCAGCACCATGAAAACAAAACAAAACAAGAACATAATACATAGATTGCAAGTGTCTTAGTTGGGGTTCTTCCAACATCAAATCCTAAGACAAGGTACTTGAGCACACACAATTTATTTGGGAGATGATTCCAGGAATCAGAAGGAAGGGAGTTTGGGGGGAGGGCGGAGGGCATAGTTCAATGGAGGCCCTGGGTTCTAGCCCAGCACCACCACCACACACACACCCACAAGAAGAAGGAGAAAGAGAAGGAGGAGGAGGAGGAGGGGCAAGGGGAGGGAGAGGGGGAGGAGGAAGAGGGTGAGAAGAAAGAAAAAAAAAGAGGAAGAAAAAGAAGAAGGAAAAGAATGGGGAAATGAGACAGAAAAGGGAGAAAAGTCAGTGTATGAACTGGTTAATAATATTATGGGGAACACAGTTCAATGTACCTGGGGAGCTCTCTGAGAAACTGAGCCACACTACAGAATTGTCCCAGGGGAAGATGAGGATATTGGAGTATTTACCCATAGGTTCTTTTCCCTCCATTTTTTGAAGGTTGTTCCTGAAAACTTTAAATCCCTCACATTCACAAGCTGCAGGTACCCACAGCCAAGCAGAATTCCTCGGCATGGAGAAAGCTCCGGGGTAGTAGAGAGCAGAGCATGCAATTAGTATTGTGGATTACTGACTTCCACCGCTATGTTAGATCTGGAATGTTGATGCATCACACAATTCTCCTACAAAATGAAAGAAAGAAGAATTGCTGAGAAATTGTGTGCCCAAGCTAGTTCACTTTTTTCCAGCATGTGATACCTATGCAAATGTATAGGTGTGTATGTTCTGCATGGGCGGTACTTAGGAGAACCACTGACTGACTGACACTAGTCCCATCTTCCCTATTTGCTGCTTTTTTGAGTGCTTGGACCATACAGTTCTCAGACATTTATTAGTTATGTCTTTTGTATAAGTCAAGTATCATTCCTGGCACTGGGATTTTAGAGATCAATAATCCACTAGAAGAAACCAGGTGCACTGATGTACACCTGTAATCCCAGCTGCTAAGGAGTCTGAGGCAGAAGGATTCCAAGTTCAAGGCCCCCTGCAACTTAAGTGGACCCCTTCTCAAAATAAAAAAGGGCTATAGATACAGCACAGTGATAAAGTACCCCTGTATTCAATTCCCAGTACCCCCTGGGGAAAAAAAAAGAACACTAGAAGAGGCAACTGGTATCTTGGACTTTAGAACCCGAGACCCAGTTTGTAGTTCATTTACTGTGTAATTCTGCACAAGTCATTCAGTCTCTTTCTTCACTGTAAAAGTGGAATACTAATGGTTTTTACCTCCCAGGGTTGCTGTGACAATTAAATGAAGTAATCTCTGTGAAATACTAGTGCAGTGCCTGATGCATATAGTGAAAGTCCAATATTAACTATTGCTTTACTATCAAAAATAGTAGCTAAGCCAGGTATGATGGCACATGCCTATAATCTTAGTGATTTGGGAGGCCAAAGGAGGAGGATCATAAATTCAAAGCCAGCCTCAGCAATGTAGCCAGGCCCCTAAGCAACTTAGTTAAAACCCTGCCTCAAAATAAAAAGGGCTGGAGATGTGGCTCAGTGGTTAAGTGCCCCTGGGTTCAATCCCTGGTACCAAAAAACAAATATACATATATAATATATATATTCATAAATCTAAATATATATTCATATATATGCATATATATGCACACACATTTTTCAAACCCAAGCACCAGCTAGGTGCTGTGATACACACCTGTAATCCCAGCGACTTGGGAGGCTAAAATAGGAGGTGTTCAATCTTAAGGGCAGCCTCAAAACTTAGCAAGATCCCACCTCAAAATAAAAAATAAAACATCTAGGGATGTAGTTAAAAGGTAAAAAAATCCCTGGGTTCAATCTCTACTATGATCGATCGATCAATCATCAATTCCCAACAATAAAGAGAGAAGGAAAAATGTAGCAGAGGCATATTTCCTAAATTAATATCTGCCCTCGAGGAGAGTTCTAAGTCCCATGGGTAAAGTGCACAATCACAGTCCACAGTAAGATACAGCACAGTGGAATCATGTACAAGTGCAATGGCACAGGGGAGAAGAAGAGGATGGAAGCTCAGATCTCGCTGGATGAGGTAGCTGACTACATGGCATAACCCCCAGGGCCTGGTAGCAGCCTTGTTGGCCTTCAGCAGGAATCTGAACGGGTCCACAGGCCTAAGAGGGAGAATAATGCCTCAGTAGACAGGCGCAAGGCCATTCCCAGTGACCACCTAGGAACTCTCATTATTTTGGGGAAAATTAGCCTGTCTTGTCAAGTTGGTTTCATCTTTTCACTTCAGAAAAGTTAACAATTAACATCCTGCATTAAAGGCTGGTTTCTGAGCTGGTCAGAGTTTAGGAATAATTCTGTCCTTTACAAACATTCATTGATGGGAATAAACTCCAGCTTCCTTTCCTTATATACATTACTGCCCACCCATCACTAGAAAGTCAAATCATGAAGTCAAGATCTTGTTCAAGGTATTCCCCAACAGAATATCTAGCACATAGTAGGTGCTCAAGTATTAGTTGAATGAATGATGCACTACTAAATGAAAAGACACTGCTGTGAGCTCCTGGGAGTGAGTCTGGGTTTAAGGACTCCGTCTCCTTCCAGGAATACTGGCTATTGATGAAGGGATCTAGAGTCTGAGGGTCCCTGATAAGGGCCAGGCTAAAGGGTATGGACCAACACCTCCCTTTGCTGTCTGACCTCAGGTTCCTTTCATGAAGGTAAGAGTCATGGTCATGAGTTTCTGGGGTGGTCCCCTTTCACTATGCTTTGCACATGGGTCCTCTTGGAACCTAAACTCTGTTTTTCATACTCATTTCTAGTCTGGCCTAGGCTAAGCAGGAAGTGCAGGCAAATAAAATATGGGGATAGTCCAGGGACATACTGAAAAACTTGGGCAGAGGGACTTGGACAGAAAACATTTCCTCATGCCCTCTGACTTGGACATAATTCCCTTACAGGATAGAAACGTTTTCCAAATACTGAAATGCTCAGAGAGGAATGCTAAGAACTTGTTCTTCCCTTCTTTCCTCCCTCCTGCCTAGTTGTCTTAAAGGGGGTGTGCCCTTTTCCTTCCAAGGCGACTGATTCACTTTCTGTCACTTTCTACCTTCTCATCTGTTTTTTGTTTGTGTATGTTTTTTGTTTTGGACTTATCTTTTTTTGTGTGTTTTTTTAATTTTATTTTTTGGGGGCAGGGCTGGGTATTGAACTCAGGGGCACTTTGCCACTAAGCCACACTTTCTCACGTTTTTATTTTTTATTTTGAGACAGGGTCTTGCTAAGTTGCTGAGGCTGGCCTCAATCTTGTGATCCTCCTGCCTCAGCCTCCTGAATCATTGGGATTATAGTCATGTGTCATTAGGCTTACCTTCTAATTATCTAAACATCTCCTGTTTACTCCTAAATCTAGGCCATCTAGCACAGGATTAACAATTTCTCTGAATCAGTTTTCCACAAGGGCAGTAATCCCTTTATGTTGATCACATTCAAAAGTTTCTGCTGTAGAAATTAAGAACATGAATACAGAGTGTGGCAAATAGTAGATGCTTAAAAAAATGGCAGGTGTTCTCCTTAATATTGTACTCATACTTCTGGTTTTTTTTTTTGGAACCAGGGACTGAACTCAGGGGCACTCGACCCCTGAGCCACATCCCAAGCCCTATTTTGTATTTTATTTAGAGACAGGGTCTCACTGAGTTGCTTAGGGCCTCTCTAAATTGCTGAGGCTGGCTTTGAACTCGAAATCCTCCTGCCTCAGCCTCCCAAGTGCTGGGATTACAGGCGTGAGCCACTGTGCCTGGCTGGTTCTTTTTTTAAATCATTCTTATCTTTCTTTCTCTCTCCACTCATTATAAAAGTATATAGTTTTAGCCTGTTTTCTTAGAAAACCAGAGCTCAGGGCAAAGTTTACATGCTAAGGCTTTAATGAAAGGTATAATCTCAGAACAACAAAAAGTAAAGAAAACAGAAATGAGCCAGGAAAGAAGGAAAAGAAAACGAAAGTGGTATACTACAGAGCTGGCTATAACTTTAGAAGACACAGCTAATTGCTCTGTTATATAGGATTGAAAGGCTAAAATCATTGCACGATGTCTAGAAACTATTCATTAAGCAAAGGAAGAGCAGATTATCCCCTGGCTTTTCCTTCTCTCACTGGTCAGTTTCCTTATACCCAAGGAGACATTAACTCCCCTGTAATTCCAGGTTGCTTACCTAGCTCCTCAGGGCAGCCTGAGACTGATCCCAATTTCCACAGCAAGTGCTTCAGCTTACTCTGAAAGTGATGGAAGAAACAAGATTCTCTGGAGATCTGGTTAAGTCGGATCTCTGTGCCATATCTTTAAGGTACAGATGTCTGGTCAGTCCACACACTGGGGAAGGCTGAAATATACTGCATTAGGAAAGGGGACAGTAATGGTGATGGCTCTCCACTGGGCCAGTGGTTGAAGGCTGAAGCAGGTTGGTTCATGTGGATCTGGAGAGGTACCAAACTGGATCCAATCAATATAATAGCATTTTTAAAACTTCATAAATACCTATATTTCCACTAATCAATTGCAACTGTTTTAGTTTGGTGTGTTTTCATTCAATTTCTTTCTTCGTTTTGGGACTGGGGATTGAAACTGAACCCAGGGGATGCTTATTGTATTTTATTTTGAGACAGGATCTAGCTGAGTTGCTTAGGGCCTCTCAAGTTGCTGAGGCTGGACTTCAACTTTTAATTTTCCTGCCTTAGCCTCCTGAGTCACTGGAATTATAAGCATGAACCACTGTGCCAGGCTCCCTTTAAAAAATATATTTTTAGTTGTTGATAGACCTTTATTTTATTCATTTCTTTAGATGAAGTGCTGAGAATCAAACCTAGTGCTTCACACATGCAAGGCAAGTGCTCTATCACTGAGCCACAACCTCAGCCCCCAGGCTCCTTTTTAATAATTCTCTGTGATCTACTTCTTCTTACTCTTTTTTTTTTTTTTTTTTTTTTTGGATGGGGCTGCAGATTAAACTCAGGGCCTTGTGCATGTGAGGCAAGAGCTCTACCAACTGAGCTATGTCCCCAGCCCCTTATTCTTCTTTCTGAAGCATCTAATATTATTTTCATTCCTTTGTGTGGGGGGGTATGTTTTGTGGTATTGGGGTGGTTTACCACTGTACCATATCCCCAGTCCTTTTTTATTTTACATTTTTAAAGCATTTTTTAGATGTTGATAGACCTTTTTTTTTATTCATTTATTTATATGTGGGGCTGAGGATGGAACCCAGTGCCTCACATGTGCTAGGCAAGTGCTCTACCACTAAGCCACAACTCCAGCCCTATTTATCATTTTGAGACAAGTTCTCACCAAGTTGCTGAGGAGCTTGATAAATTGTTGATACTGGGCTTGAATTTGTGATCCTCCTGTCTAGCCGCCCAAGTTACTGGAATTACCAGTACCCAGCTCCTTTTCATTTCTTAAGGGTCTTCTGTTTCAAGCAACAAAAAATTGACTCTGTCTTACCAAAGAAAATGTGAGTTTTTGGAAGGCTAAAGGAGAACTCGTAGTACCAAAGGGAAGGGAGGGTATAGATAAGTGGGAATCAGGTGGCTACAGGGGATCCTATAGCAGGGATTGGCAGTCTTGGCAGGGTGCTGATGATGAAATTCACGAAATCTAGCTGAGTTTAGTGGTTATATACACAATTCAAACTCCAGGAAGAAAGCACTCAATTGCTGTATCTTCAGTCATTCTCCTACTCACCGGCTAGAGGACAGCAGGCATCTAAATTAGATCCTATGGGAAATTTAAAAAGTCCTCCTAAATAGGTGGACACTGGACAGAGAAAAATAGTAAACTACCACTACCTCTCCTTCCACAATCACTCTTTCCCTTGGATTCTAAGACACCTCATTCACTTGGTGCCCTCCTTTCTAGCTGTTTCTTTTCTGCCTCCTTTTTGGGCTTCTCTCTTCTTTCCACTCCTTAAATATTGGTGTTTTCTTGGAGCATAGTCCTGGGCATACAATAAAAGTGAGGCTGATGTTGAGAATTAACTGCAAGTCCTCAGCCTTTCTCAGAATTTGATGCTCTTTTTCATAAGGTCTGGTATTTCCAGGCCAATTTAGTTTAGAATATTGTGGTTCTTTGGCTTAGTGGTCCTTGTAGGGGAAATAAAACAACCCCTTAATCTTCTTAAGGTCCCAGCTGGACCTGATAATTAATATAGTAAATATAAATATAGTAACAGTACAAATTTACTTAATATAAATTTTAAGTGGCATGGGACCCCTCGTAAGGAAATGAAGACCCAAAGGAGTTAATAGTCAATCATGGTGCTGGGGCTGTATGTAGCTCAGTGGTAGAGTACTTGCCTCCTATGTGCGAAGTACTGGGTTTGATCCTTAGCACCACATAATATTAAATAAATGGAGATATTGTGTCCACATACAGCTAAAAATATTTTTTTAAAAAAAGAGTCAATCAGGGCTGGGGATATAGCTCAGTTGGTAAAGTGCTTGCCTTGCAAGCACAAGGTCCTGTGTTCAATTCCCAGCACCACAAAAAAAAAAAAAAAAAAAAAAGAGTCAATCACATATACACTGATTTGGACAAAGCATAATAAATTATGAAATGTGATAAGGCAGGGGCTTGGGCTAAGGTAGTAAATTGGGTAGAGAAGGGATTAGGAAAATAAGGCTTAATTTAACCAAATTCATACATATTTTCCTTGGCTCCCATTTCCTCTCCTTGAGGATAAGGATGTTGTTTTCTGTTACAAGGAAGACACCTTTCATATGGGAATTTCATCTTCCTCTTCCACCCTGGCCTCCACCCTTTACTTGCTGGGAATCCAGCCCAGAGCTTCCTGTCATTTTCTGTTTATGTGGGGGTGAGGGTGAGGAGTACCAGGGATTGAACCCAGGAGTGTTCTGCCTCAGAGGAACATCCCCAGTCCTTTTTTTTTTTTTTTTTTGCAGTGCTGGGAATTGAACCCAGGGCCTTGTGCTTGCAAGACAAGCACTCTACCAACTGAGCTATATCCCCAGCCCCACCCCCAGTTCTTTTTAAAAAATTTGTTCTGGCGTATGCCTGTAATCCCAGCAGTTTGAGAGACTGAGGCAGGAGGATTACAAGTTCAAAGCCAGCCTCAGCAACTTAGTAAGGCCCTAAACAATTTAGAGAGACCATCTCTAATTAAAAAATAAAAAAGGGTTGGAGATGTGGCTCAGTGATTAAGTGCCCCTGGGTTCAATCCCTGGTACCAATAATCAAACAAGCAAACAAACACAATTTGTTTTGGGACAGGGTCTCATTAAGTTATCCAGGCTGGCCTCCAGCTTGAAATCCTCCTGCTTCAGTCTCCTGAGTAGCTGAGATTATGGGCAAGTGTCACTGCACATGGCAATTTAGCAAAACTCTGTTTCAAAATTAAAAGTATGCCGGGCATGGTGGTGCGTGTCTGTAATCCTTGAACCCAGGGGTGTTCTACCATTGAGCCTCTTCAGCCTTTTAATTTTTATTTTGAGATAGGGTCTTGCAAAATTGCTTAGAGTCTTGCTAAACTGCAAATGCAGGCCTTGAACTTGGAATCCTCCAGATTCAGCCTCCTGAGTAGCTGACAAGCGTATACCACCTTGTGACTTCGAGAGTCTTCTTTTTAGTAGCCTCGAAAATTAAAAAAAAAAAAAAAATTAGATGTTGATAGACCTTTATTTTATTCTTTTGTGGTGCTGAGAATTGAACCCAGTGTTAGGCAAGTGCTCTACCACTGAACCACAACCCCAGCCCCAGCCTCAAGATTTTTACACCGGAGCAACATATGCTAGACTTTGGCTGAGGGATGAATCTTGTAAAATGGGAGGATGATTGTGAAAGGAGTGGTGTGTTCTCAAGCAGGTAAGTTTTAGAAAACAATACGCCTTCAGGCTGACCAAAATCCGAAAAAGAACAAAAAACCCATGGGGCTGGGGCTGGGGCTCAGAGGTAGAGTGCTTGCCTCAAATGTGTGAGGCTCTGGGTTCAATCCTCAGCACGACATTAAAAAGAAAAAAGGAATAAATAAAGATATTTAAACAAAGAAAAACAACAACAACAACAACAACAACAAAAAAAACTGCACTTTGCCTGTAACAATTCCTGTACCTAGAACCAAGAACAGAAGCCCAGAGTTGAGGAAGGAGGAGGTTAGGTTACAGCAATGACTCAGCAACTTATCGGAAGGCAAGGTCACTATATATTGCACCTCGGGCTTTTAAGAAGTCAGACTAGGGTGGGTGGGAGGTTTATTAAAAAAAAAAAAAAAGACGACGACTAGCGGGGGCGGGGGCGGGGGCGCGGGGCAGGGGGGATGAGTCTATCTTACCTTACAGAAAATGGTATACATAATATGTCTCTTGATGGAAAGTTTTCTGGGATAAGATGTATTTGGGGAATCCTGAATTCTGATACTACAAATTGCGATCTGTGTATTAGGATAGTAGTGATAAGTGGAACATTTTGGTACTGGTGGGGAATAATTGGTGGGGGGAAATGGAGAGGCACCAGGGGAGTAGAGGTAGGAGAGGGGGAAACAGGAAAGACAAAAAGCTTCGCTTGGGCAACCCTTCGTCTTGCCAACCCCTGCCACGGAACAAAACCTAAATACAAGTTATCTCTCCTCTCTAATCTGTAATTTAATAGTTGTGTGAGTTTGGGTAAGTTAAAAACAATTTTAACCTTGCTTAGTCTGTCTGATCTGTAAAATGGATCATGAACACCTTCCCTTACAGGATACTGGTATGTTGGTGACATCTGTACCTTCATCTGGATTGATTACCGTGCAAATCAGAGCTGCATACATTTCAGATTTATGCAATTTTTCTCTATATATGCTATACTACAATATAAAAAGGTTTATACAAAATAAAAATAAGCTAGGTGCTGTGGCATATGCCTGTAGTTCCAGTTACTCCGGTGGCTGGGGCAGGAGGATCAGTGAGCCCAGAAGTGTGACGCCAACCTGGGCAACATACGGTCTTTAAAAAAGAAAAAAAAAAAAAAAAATTCCTGTTCCAAAGTTGTGAAGATTCAACAGGATCACAGAATCATACTTATCAAGTCTTTAGCACGGTGCCTGGTAGATAAAGTGCCAGGGTCTACACTTAGATCAGGGCCTTTCTAGAGCATGCAGTCTGGAGGTCCAAGGTCTTCGCGTTCTGGTCAACCTTTGTGGTGTAGCTGCTCCGAGCCTCAATCTGCCTGTTCAACTTTGCTGAACTCTGGGAATGCAGCCAACCCAATCCTGGGGAGCGAACCGAGGGTGGGCCCGAAGAAGCCGCCCTTTGGCACCAGGGATCTTCCTTCCCTCGAAGGGGCAAGACCTCGCCACATAGAGAAGGGGCCCGCGGTGTACTGTGGACCAGCCCGGGGCGTGGCCGACCCCCAGGACCACCCGCGTGGCCGGCGCGCAGGCAACACTGCTCTTGCTGCTCTCATAACCCTCGCGGTGGAGTGAGAGTCCGAGTTCCCGCCAATCCGACTTCCAGCACCCAGTAGAGGACACCTGCGGCCTCCCAGCCCTGGCTTCCATCCCCCTCAGCTCCTTCCCGGGGAAGCGGAGGGCGGGTCCGCTCTGCGCGTGATCCTCGGTGCCCGGCCTCCGCCCCTCCCTCCGGGTGGAGCTTCCTTTTCACGGCCAGACTTAAGCTGAGGCCTTTGGGTCCTCGGCGGCGTGCAGAACCGAGCCCAGGCCACGCTGTCGTGTCCACGCTGTGTGCTCGCGCCAAGGTGAGTTTCTCCTGCTGTTCGCCCATCCTACTTCCAGAGGAGGTAGGCTGGATCCTTCAGGACAGTGGGCCCGCTCCCGGGATTCGGCGGGGAGCCATCAGGTTTAGTTTCGGATTTGAGCTCCTCCCCTTCGAACCCCCGTTTTTCTGAACTTCTATTTACTCAGCGGCAAAATGAGTAGGAATATCAGTGCTGTAGAGAGAATTGAGGAAAAAACTTTGAAAGCATCCAGCACATATTCGGTGCTCTGAAAATTTTAGTTGCCATCTTCTTTTTTTTAGTATTTTTTAGTTGTCAAGGAACCTTTATTTTATTTATTTATGTGGTACTGAGATTCGAACCCAGTGCCTCACACATGCTAAGCAAGCACTCTACCACTGAGCCACAACCCCAGCCCGCCATCTGATTTTTGTTTACTCACCTACACAGTTTTTTCAGGTGCTTTTGCATTCGTGTGCAGGGATGCTTCCCTGAAGTGGTGGGAAGGAGGATGGCGGGATTGGGGGGAGGGGGGATTCCCTTGCTTAGGCACTTGCCTTGTGTCTGGGATAGCCGGAACATGTTCTGTTTTTCTGGAGCCCTGTTAAAGTTAGAATCGGATCTGATCCATCGGCCGACAATTAACTTTTGGGTTCAGACTATCCATACTGAAGGTTGCAGGACCTCTCCAGAAAAGTCTTGATAATTCTTATCAAGCCTGTTATTTCTCCAAGATAGCTGCAAGGTGCATGCGTAAGACCATGGTTTCCATCCCCAGCATCAAAAATAAAAAATAAATAACTAAAATGCTTTAATATTCTCCAGAGATGACTCTTTATAGGTTTCTCAAGAAGTAAAGAAGGCTGGGCACGGTGGCCAATGCCTGTAATCCCTGTGGCTCTGGAGGCTGAGTCAGGAGGATCTCCAGTTCAAAGCCAGCCTCAGCAGCATCAAGGTGCTAAGCAATTCAGTGAAACCCTGTCTCTAAGCAAAATACAAAATAGGGCTGGGGATGCAGCTCAGTGGCTGAATTTCCCAGAGTTCAATCCCCCGTACCAAAAAAAAAAAAAAAAAAGAAAGAAAGAAAAAGAAGTAAAGAAGATGAGGGAGATAGTGACTTCCTTAAATGCCCCAACCCCCATCCAAACTCCAGTTGTCCTTCATTAGCCTCTGTTTGTGTAGTAAGGGCAGACAGATGACTCAGGGTTGTGGGGGAAACCTTTATGTAATCTAAAAGGTGCTGCTATGGGCACACACACAAAATGCAATGAAATGCTAAAGTGATAGTAAATTTCTAGGAGGAACCAGAAATTAAAGTGCTAGCTAAAGGATGAGCAACAGTTAGCCAGGGTGAGGTTTGGGAAAGGAAAATGTGCAGAGGCCTGGAATCAAGTAAATGGTGCTAATTCTACATAGGCTGATATGAAGAGGTGGAGAAATTAGGAAGTTGGGAGCCAGGTTTCTTTCTTTCCTTTTTGGGGGGCGGTACTGGAGATTGAACCCAGAGGTGCTTTATCACTGAGTCACATCCCCAACCCTTATATTTTCAGTCACTAAGTTGCTTAGGATCTTGCTTAGTTGTTGAAGCTGGCCTCAAACTTGAGATCTTCTGCCTCAGCCTCCAGAGTTGCTGGGATTAGAGCAGGTCCCACCATGCCTGGTGGGACCCAGGTTTTAAAGAAGTTTGGACTTTATCCCTGGGGGTAGGGGAGAACTGCTGAAGAGTTTGAACCTGGGAGTCACATGGTTGGATTCAGTGAATGATTGTAGTTAAGGGTCCCACACTGGAAGCAGAGAAATGCCTGATTAGGGAAGGGGTTTTAATGATCAGAGCTAGGTCAGTGGGAGTGGAGATAGATGTGGATGGACTAGAAAAAGATTTAGGAAGTATACACAAACACATATACATATTTATTTAATTTGGGTGGGGTGCTAGGGGTTGAACTCAGGGCCTTGTACATGCTAGGTAAGAGCTCTACCACTAGTTTTAAAAATTTCTTTTTAAATACATCAACAAGTATCTGAGACCGTGCCCAACTACTTGAAAGGCTGAGGTGGGAGGATCAGCTTGAGTTCATGAGTTGAAGACCACCCTGAGCAACATAAAACACCCATCTTAAAAAATAATAAATCTTTGGGACTGGAGATGTTGCTCAGTGGAAAGGCCTTGCCTGCATGCTTGAGGCCCTGAATTTGATCCCCAGCACTGCAAAAAAAAAAAAAAGAGAAAAGAAAAAATAAAATGCTTGTGGTATTACTGTAGTCTTAGGTTTTACATTATCTTCTAAAGCACTTATTATTTCTTTTTATATTTGCAAGTGTTAACAGGATTCTTTTAACCCAATCAAACACAACAAATCTGGGCTAACCTTAAATATTTAAGGTAGTTTTCCAAGCTGGCTTCTTTAGAAGTAAAAAAGATAGGCTTCTCTCCCCAACTACCTATCAGAGCCATAACCTGATACTCAGAAATGCCTCAAAAGAACTATAAATACTTTCTTTACATGGCTTTTTTGTTCGTTTGCAGTTTTGGAGAATGAACCCAGGGCCTCTCACTTACTAGGCAAGTACTCTAACATTCAGATATATTCCTAGCCCAGCTTTTTTCTTCTTAAGCAGACTTTAAGATAATTATAGATTTATAAGCAGTTGTAAGAAATAATACAGAAAGCCAGGCATGGTGGTGCAGGCCTGTAATCCCAGAGGCTTGGAAGGCTGAGACAAGAGGATCAAAAGTTCAAGGCTAGATTCTGAAATTTAACAAGACCCTCAGCAACTTAGCAAGACCCTGTCTCAATAAAAAGGACCGGGGATTAAAAAATAATACGGAGAGGGCTGAGGTTGTGGCTCAGTGGTAGAGCGCTTGCCTCGCATGTGTGAGGCACTGGGTTCTAGTCTCAGCGCTACATATAAATAAATGAATAAAATAAATGTCTATCAACAACTAAAAAAATACTTAGAAAAATACAGAGAAATCTATATACCCTTTTACCCAGCTTTTTTTTTTTTTTTTTAAGGTGGTGCTAAGAATCCAACCTAGGGCCTCACATATACTCGACAAGTCCTCTACCACTGAGCTATATCTCAGCATCCCCTTCCTTTTTTTTTTCCTCGATGGTAGTGATCAACACCAAGCCTTTCACATTAAAGGCAAGTGCTCTACCACTGAACTGCATTCCTAGCCTTTTGTTATTTTTTATTTTGAGACAGGGTCTCCCTAAGATGCCCATGCTGGTCTCAAGCTTGAGCTACTCATACCTCAGCCTCCTGAGTCACTGGGATAATTATCATACTCAGCCTTAGATGACTTTTTTTCCTTTTTTTTTTTTTTGGAGGAGGCTACTAGGGGTTGAACCCAGAGGCATTTTAACACTGAGTTATACCCCAGCCCTTTTTATTTTTTATTTTGAGACAGCATTTCATTAAGTTGCCTAGGGCCTCACTAAGTTGCTGTGGCTGGCCTTGAACTTGTGATCCTCTTTTTTTAAAAAAATTTTTTTTAATTGTGGATGGAACTTTATTTTATTTTATTTATTTATGTATATGTGGTGCTGGGGATCAAACCCAGTGCCTTACACATACTAGGCAAGCACTCTACTACTGAGCTACAACCCCAGCCCTTGTGATCCTCTTGACTCAGCCTCCCCAGTCATTACAATTACAGGCATGCACCACTGTACCTAGCCTTAGATGACTTTTAAAGTCCCCATGATAATACTGAGAATGTGTTTAGTTTCCTTTAATGCTTGTTATCCAGGTCTTGGGGCCCTGGTGAAATAAAATATATAGAAGAAGGCTGGGGGGAGTATAGCTCAGTTAGTAGAGTGCTTGCCTTGCAAGCACAAGGCCCTGGGTTAAATCCCCAGCACCAGGCAAAAAGAAAAAAAAAAAAAAAAAAAAGTAGAATATATAGAAGAGAATGGGTCAGGCACTATGCAAAGTGATTTAGATATAGTTTCTTTTTGACAATAGTGGAGCTGATATTGAAACCCAGGACTGTGCAGCTTTAGAACCTAAACTGCTTCTGTGGTGCTCTGCTACTGGATATGTTGAGCATAATTTTGGACATGTTGACATGAATGGGATATGCTGGTGTAGAGGCCAGAGGGAGCTAAATGTACAGAAGTAGGGTGGGAAGAGTCAGGATAACCAAAGGCATGAACTTGACTAGGGAGTGAGAAATGGATTAGGGACAAAACTCTGAGAGACAACAACATTTGAGGAAGGTGGAGAAAAGGGCCACATAGCCAGAAAAAAATGTAAGTATTGCTCCATCAGTCCTGTGTATCCAAGTTCCCTGCATCGGCAGGGACCATACAGCCCTCCTCTGAGAAGGGAAGACTAAACCTCAGAGAGAAGGAACTAGGGCAGAGTTGGTATAATAAACATAAGTCCTGAAACTTCCTTCTTCCTTCTTTCCATACACACCCAGATTCTCTCTCTCATACCTCAAGATGATATGTGGGTGCCTAAGTGCTGCCAAAGGTCTAGTTACTTACTTCCTGACGAGCTCAGAGCCTGGAATCTTATTTTAGGGCTAGGGTTGAAAAGCAGTTGCCTTAGGAAGAAGATCTGGAAGTCACAGACTGGTTGAGGATGACTTTCTCTTAGGGAAAAGCAGCCCCTTCCCTCCTTGGGAGCTCTTGTTCTTTGCAGATCAAGGCTAGGCCTAACCCTAACCCTAACCCTGTTACATCCCAGTCCCTTAGGTTTTGTTTCATCTGCAAAAGAAAGGAAGAAGATTCAGGTTTCTTTTTTCTTTTTCAGATTGGCCAGGCTTTTGTTCAAGCTCCTACCCCAGGTGTAATTTCAGAGCCCTCTTGTGTACTGGCAAATCTGGGAGGGGCCAACAGGTTATTGTTTGAACATCAAGTCCAGGAATCCAGACGTAGACTCTGGTGGCAATCTGGCATCAGGTTCCTCCCATGGAGTCAAGGCTGTTTGCTTGATTGCTCTGAAGTTTGTGTCCCTGAAAAGTTCTGGTTACAGATTCTATTTCCGTCAGCAGTCTGTGGTTTGCTGTCCAGAAAGGAATGATTTCCATACCCAGGTTATACCAGTCTATGAAGTTCTTCCTGGGTCAGAAGTGTTAGGAAAGGCTGGGTGTGCTGGCAGATGCCTATAATGCCACTGGCTCCGGAGGCTAAGTCAAAGGATCACAAGTTAAGAGCCAGTCTCAGCAACTTAGCAAGGTCCTGTCCCAAAAAATTAAAAGGGCCAGGGACGTGACTCAGTAGTTAAACGCCCTTGGGTTCAATCCCTGGTACAAAAAAAAAAAGTAGTAGAAGGGCTAGGGCTGTAGCTCAGTGGAAGACAGCTTGCCTAGCATGTGTGAGGCACTGGCCTTGATCCTCAGCACCACATATAAATAAATAAATGAAATAAAGGTTAAAAAAAAAATTTAAAAGTATTAGGAAAGGCAGTTTTTACTCACAACTTGTATTATCACCTGTTCTACCTTATGTCTTTCAAAACTTGGAAACAAAGGTCATGTTATAAAGATACTCTTGGCAATGAAATCAATCCCAGGAGAATGATGTT
The DNA here is from genome assembly GCA_020662805.1 of Glaucomys volans. Classification (NCBI taxonomy): domain Eukaryota; kingdom Metazoa; phylum Chordata; class Mammalia; order Rodentia; family Sciuridae; genus Glaucomys; species Glaucomys volans. Next base: position 83,839 of record JAJEJO010053967.1, read on the forward strand.
TATGATACTGATAAAATAAAGGGGAAAGGTTATTTCTACTGCATTGATTCCCTGCATGAACATTCTCTTTCCTTTGTCTCACTTGAATAACTCCTGTTTGTTTGTTTTTCTGTACTGGGAATTGAACCCAGAGATACTTTACCACTGAGCTGTATCCCCAGTCCTTTATTTTGAGACAGGGTCTTGGGTCTTACTAAATTGCCAAGTGGGGACCCCACTAAGTTGCTGAGATTGGCCTCAAACTTGTGATCCTCCTGCCTCAGCCTCCAGAGTTGCTGGGATGATAGGTGTGAGCTGTCACACTCAGCTGTTTATTCTCTCTCTTTATTTATTATTATCATTTTTTTTGTGTGTGGTGGTGGTGGTACAGGAATTGAACCCAGGGACGCTCTACTACTGAACCATATTCTTAGCCCTTTTTATTTTTTGAGAGAGGGTCTTATTAAATTGCTCAGGATGACCTCAATTTTGCAATCCTCTTGCCTCAGCCTCCTGAGTTGCTGGGGTTACAGATGTGTACCATTGTGCTGGGCTGCCCTGCTTATTTATGTATATGTATGTATGTATGTATGTATGTTTGTATGTACTGGGGATTGAACTCAGGGGCACTCCACCACTGAGCCACATCCCCAGCCCTATTTTGTATTTTATTTAGAGGCATGGTCTCACTGAGTTGCTTAGGGCCTCACTAAGTTGCTGAGGCTGGCTTTGAACTTGGGATCCTCCTGCCTCAGCCTCCCAAGTGCTGGGCTTATAGGCGTGCGCCACCGTGCCCGGCTTGCTCTGCTTTTTTAAAGAACTGATTCAGGTATGTTCAAGAAGCCATCTTAAATGGGTTTACCCTTTCCTGTAGTCCTTCTATGGCCCTTGTGCAGATTTTGGTCAACGCTCTTAACATGTCAAACTGATATTATCTGTCCCTTCCACCAAACCATAAACAGAATGTGGGCAGGGGACCTATTTAAATGTGTCTCAAGTTCTGGAACTTTTAAAATTTGCTGACTGAGTATTCATTTAGCTAATTTTCATAGCTTTCCAAATGAGGATGCTCCAACTACCTGCTTTGTGAGGTTGGGTTTTTTTTTTGTGTGTGTGTGTGTGTGTGTGTGTGTGTGTGTGTGTGAGAGAGAGGCTGGGTTTGAACCCAGGGTCTTGTGAATGCTAGGCATGTGCTCTGTCACTGGGTTTTGCTAGATTGCCCAGGCTCAGCTCCAATTTGTGACCATCTTGCTTTAGCTTCCCAAGTAGTTGGAATTATAGGTGTACACGATTGTGCCTGGCCAGTTGGAAGTTTTCTTAGATTTACAGTTCACTTCTTTTTTTTTTTTTTTTTTTAATATATATATATTTTAGGGACTAGAAATATAGCTTAGTTGGTAGAGTGCTTGCGTCATAAGCACAAGGCCCTGGGTTCAATCCCCAGCACCACACACACACACAAAAATATATGTGTGTGTGTGTGTGTGTGTGTGTGTTTTAGTTGTAGGTGGACACAATAGCTTTATTTTATTTATTTATTTTTTTGTGGTACTGGGGATTGAACCCAGGGCCCTGTGCAGGCAAGGCAAGCACTCTACCAACTGAGCTACATCCCCAGCCCCTCCTTTATTTTATTTTTATGTGGTGTTCAGGATCGATCCAGGGCATCTTATGTGTGAGGCGAGTGCACCACCACTGAGCCACAACCCCAACCCTGTTCACTTCACTTCTCTTCTGCTGCATTGAAGTCTTGTGACTAGTTTGACCTTTTTGGAAAGACTATTCCCCCTTGACTCTGAGAGTTTCTTTTCTTTTTTCTTTTTTTTTTTTAGTTGTCGATGAAACTTTATTTTATTTATTTAAATTTGGTGCTGAGAATCAAACCCAGTATCTCACACATGCCAGCAAAGATTTCAACCACTGAGCTACAACTCTAGCCCCTCCCCTTGACTCTTGAAGTTCAACATATCCTTTTTTTTTTTTTTGGTACTAGGGATTGAACCCAGGGGCACTCAGCCACTGAGCCACATCCCCAGCCCTATTTTGTATTTTATTTAGAGACAGGGTCTCATTGAGTTGCTTAGGGCCTCGCTAAGTCGCTGAGGCTGTGATCCTCCTGCCTTAGCCTTCCAAGTGCTGGGATTACAGGTGTGTGCCACCGCGCCCGGGCTTTGCACTTCCTTTTCCATAGCACACCATAGACGTGTCTATTGTGAGGCATGTATTTTTATAGGTCTTTGTTTGCCTCCTCTTTCCATTAGCTCCTCCTTGGATCCTTGGTTCTGCTACTTCTTAGCTGTTAATTTGGAACAAATAACTTCACCTTTCTTAATCTATTTTCTCATCCAAAAAATGGTAAGTGGTATATTTCCTTTGTAGGATCCCACTCAGGCCTTCCAGCTTGATTGGTCTAACCTCTGGGAGAGGGACTTAAGGTGTCCCTATAGTCCTAACAATCTCCTGGGAACATTTATGTCATTCTCAGAGAAGTGGCTCTTCTATGGGTTTATTCTGTTACCTGTTTGTTTTTGTCTCTTAATGGCTTTTGCCTTTTTTGGGGGATGGGGTACCAAAAATGTAACCTGGGGTGCTTAACCACTGAGCTGCATCCCTAGCCCTTTTTTATATTTTATTTAGAAACGGTCTTGCTGAGTTGCTTAGGGCCTTGCTAAGTTACTGAGGCTGGCTTTGAACTCAGAATGCTCCTGCTTCAGCCTCCTGAGCCCCTTGGATTACAGGTGTGCGCTACCACACCTGACTGCTTTTGTTTGTTTTACACTGGCTTGAGGCCTTATTTAATCATGGCTGGTGCTTTTGGAGAGCCACCATGCCTTTGTTTTTAGGAATTGGATCTCTGTTTTATTTTATTGTCGTGTTCAGGATTGAATCCAGGGTCTTATGTGTGCTAGGCAAGTACACTACCACTGAACTACACCCCTAACCCCAGATATTGGAGCTCTTTAACCTAGACCTTTTAGCCTGATTGAAGGTGGTGATCCCGTTAGTGGTTTTTTTTTTTTTTTTTTTTTTTTTTTTTTTTGTGGTGCTGGGGATTGAACCCAGGGCCTTGTGCTTGCAAGGCAGGCACTCTACCAACTGAGCTATATCCCCAGCCCCCGTTAGTGTTTAAGTGGGAGATACTGACTGTGGCTAGTTTTGTACTGTATCTCCTCTGCCTCTGCTCACAGGCACACGTTTATTCCCCACATCTGTCCCCCACCTTCACCCTCCTGACCAATGTTTTGCAGGGTTCTTGACCAGTGGATAACTGAGGCCCAAACAATGGTGCTAACTCACTCATCATTCTCTTCCTATCTTTGTTTCAGGGGGCGATGGCAGCTCCCTTTGTCCTCCTGCACACTGGGCAGAAGATGCCCCTGATTGGTCTAGGCACCTGGAAGAGTGATCCTGGCCAGGTGAGAGATGGGGAAAAAGGAGAGAGACTTGTTGAGCCTCTGCTGGGGAGATTTGGAAGGGGGTTCCTTCATTTTCCTACAGGTCCCACCTCTGTATTTCTGGTGAGAATGAATCTAGAGGGCATTCAAAAGAGATGAGGAAGAAAGGGACAACAGTGAGCCCTTGGTTTTCACAGCTGACTCAGAGGAGGAACTGATGGACCCAGCAGGACCAAGGGCATAGGAAGGACACTTTTGTCTAACTGCATCTGCACTGAGTGCTATGGCAGACATATGGCCTCTCTGTTTCCAGCTCTGTGCTTCTATGAGTCCTAATATGTCTCCTAATACCTTATGCTGTTATCATGTCTCCTCTTCTCTTCTGCTCCTTGAAGGCTGGACCCCTCCCTAGTGTACAGTCTAAAGTTAAGCACATAGCAAGTGTTGAGGTTTAAGTAATAATTACTAGGCCAACTGTGTAGAACAAGGATCAGTAAACTTTTTTTTTGGAACCAGGGATTGAACTCAGGGACACTTGGCCACTGAGCCACATCCCCAGCCCTATTTTGTATTTTATTTAGAGACAGGGTCTCACGGAGTTGCATAGGGCCTTGCTAAGTTGCTGAGGCTGGCTTTGAACTTGAGATCCTCCTGCCTCAGCCTCCCAAGTCTCTTGGATTACAGGCGTGTGCCACCACACCCGGCAGTAAACTTTTTCTTAATGAACCAAATGGTTAATATTTTAGATTTTGCTGAGCAAGATTCCAAATGAAGATGATTATATTCTTATATAACCATTTGATAGGTAGCCATTTAAAAATGTAAAAGCTGTAGCCTGGCATGGTGGTACATGCCTCTAGTACTAGTTATTGGGGACGCTGAGACAGAAGGATCATGAGTTTAAGGCCAACCTGGGCAACACAATGAGATCCCATCTCAAAAGAGAAAAAAGATATAGCTAGCTAGCTAGTTAGATAGATTAAAAATAGCTATTCTTAATTAGCTCCAGGACTGCTTTAAAAAAAGTTGATAGTTTATCAACCCCTTGTATAGACCCGTCCCAGTCAAGGGGAAACTGGAAATGGATACCTGCTTTCTTAGTGCTGATATAACTGTGAGATTCAGTCCCATGCTGGCAAGGGGGTGGCATTTCTCCAGGGCTCCTTCCTCGTCTTTTAGAAATCTGAGTCAGAGTTAAGACAGGTTTGAAGATTACATTGGGAAGAACAGCCTCTTCTGACTGGGATATAGGCTTGTATTTGTGGTGTGGTTGAATGACCTCTGCCCTTTTTTCCTTTGTTTTTTATCCCGTAGCTATCTAGGACCCTGAAGCCAGGGTCCCTGTGCTCCAGACCAGGACTTGACACAGCCTAGGGACAAGGAACTGGGGTTAAGGGAAAAGGTGGAATCTAGAGCCAGGGCCAGGTAGGAGCATGGAGCAGCAGGGATTAATGTAAGTACATCTGAGTAATAAGATCGGGATTAATGTAAGTACATCTGAGTAATAAGATCTATACCCAGATAGAAATTTTGAATACCATGCCAGGCACCCACAGCAAGAGCTTTGGGTGCATTGTGGCAAGGGCCAGTTACCCTTGTTTCTGCATCTGATGCCGCATTTTTATTCTGGTGTTTAGTAGACTGACTCATTTTCCTACTTGATGCCTGCTTTCTTCTCTCCCCTGAAGGTGCTCTGGGCCCAGCTTCTATCTCATCTTTCTGCCTCCCTTAATACTCCCACAACTCACCTCGTTTGCTCTCCTGAGCTCCCAGAGTCAGGCTGTGGCTCTGTCTACGTGATCCCCTGATGGTCCCTCTCCCTATGTGACCTTGGCCTAGAAATTTTTTTCTTATATCTTATTTCTGTAACCAGCTTTTCAGTGTTAAGAATGTGTCTCTCTGATGTATGTATCTGTCCTTTGCCTATATATCCATTTACCTTCCGATTCAAAAGTATTTACTAAAGCCCTTTTTTTTTTTTGGTACTGGGATTGAACCCAGGGGTGCTTAACCACTGAGCCACATCCCCAGCCTTTTAAAAAATATTTTATTTAGAGACAGGGTCTTGTTGAGTTGCTTAGGAACTTGCTAAGTTGCTGAGGCTGGCTTTGAACTTGTGATCCTCCTGTGTCAGCCTCCCAAGCTACTGGGATCACCGGTGTGCAGTGGTGCTACTAAAACCTTATGTTGGATGCTAGGAACTTGTTAGTTTTGGCTGGTCCTTGCTGAGATGGCTTGGGTAGGAAGAAACCTTGGAGACTGGTAGGATTGAAAGAGGGCAAAGAGTATGGGGCCTCTGAATAAGCTTCTGGTTCTCTTCCTGCTGCATGAATGGCCCTGGTATATTCCTGCTCCCTGTAAGTGATCCTTGGTGACCAAACTAACAGAGCTGAAACCTCTGTTCCTTTCACTTGGCAGGTAAAAGCAGCTGTTAAATATGCCCTTAGCGTAGGCTACCGCCACATTGACTGTGCTGCTATCTACGGCAACGAGACTGAGATTGGGGAGGCCCTGAAGGAGGACGTGGGACCAGGCAAGGTGAGGACTAGGGCTATAGAGAGAGTGGGGTGAGAGAACTCAGAGTCTGAAGCTGGGGCTGTGACCAGCCTGAGAGCATCAGCTTTCTTCTAGTTCTTTCCGTAGAGGTAAGGGTGGGTGAGACTGCTTAGGACACTTCTCACTATGGGCTCTGCCCCCGCACCAGGCAGTGCCCCGGGAGGAGCTATTTGTGACATCCAAGCTGTGGAACACCAAGCACCACCCTGATGATGTGGAACCTGCCCTCCGGAAGACACTGGCTGACCTTCAGCTGGAGTATCTGGACCTGTACCTGATGCACTGGCCTTATGCCTTTGAGTGAGCCTTACTAGACTGACTCTTCATCTGGAAGTTGGGGATTGTTGGTGGTAGTGTCAGTAATCTGTTGTAAATCACAGTGGCAGAATAGGATGGAAATACTAAACATGGCAAGCTGAGGACCTTTTTTTTTTTTTGCTTTTCCTTTTTTTTTTTTTTTTTTTGGTACCAGGAATGCTTATCCACTGAGCCATATTCCCAAACCCTTTTTATTTTTTACTTTGAGAAAGGGTCTTGTGAAGTTGCTTAGGGCCTCACTAAGATGATGAGGCTGGTCTTGAACTTGGAATCCATCTACCTTAGCCTCCCAAGTTGCTGGGATTACAGGTGTGCATCACTGTGCCTGGCAAATTGAGGAGCATTATTTAGGATCCTAGCCTTTTCTACTAGAGCAGCTAGGAGTTTAGCTACAGGGAAGGAGAAGACACAGTGTATATTTTAGGAGTACTTGAGTGGTTCCTCCTGCTCCATTATTCATTCAGAAAATGTACTGACCCTTATACTGAGTAAGTCCCAGCAATGGGGTGAGAAGAGTCTTCCATCAGCATTGTGCCCTGTGCTAGAAGGGCAGAGAACCCTCTGAAGAGGAAGGAATTAAGGAATACTTCTCAGAGGACAGAAAATATAATTTGGGCCTAGGAAAAAGTGAGAGGGGAATGGGCCTTCTATGTAGACTTAACACCTGGGTCATGATCTGGAAGTGAGGAAGCCTGGCTATTCCTAATTCTTGGCACTTTGCCCTCTCTGGGCTATGGGTATGGGATACAGATGGGTTTGATGGATAGCCAGGGCAAAAGCTTGGCATTTGTGCCCACCCTTGGGGGTTTGTCTCTCACTTAGACGGGGTGACAACCTCTTTCCCAAGAATGCTGATGGGACTGTCCGCTATGACTCCATCCACTATAAGGAGACCTGGAAGGCTATGGAGGCACTGGTGGCGAAGGGCCTGGTACGAGCTCTGGGCCTATCCAACTTCAACAGTCGGCAGATTGATGATGTACTCAGTGTGGCCTCTGTGCGCCCGGCTGTCTTGCAGGTGAGCATCACAAGCAGAATAGTGATTCAGGAGATCGTGTGTGCAGAGCATGATTGAGCAGGTGAGGGGTCTTGTTTTGTTTTGTGGTACTGTGGTGATGGGTCTTCCGGCAGATTGTCAGAAGGGTTGGTACAAAAGTCCTTTATGTAAAGGTAGGCGTTGAAGCCCTAGTTAAGAATGAAGTCACTGGTTGAAAACGGTGAGAAGAGTAGTCTGAGTAGTGGGGAGCTGGTCCAGACATGCATGTCTGAAAGGGGCCAGGCAAGCTGGGTGTGGCCATGCCATGGTGATGGATTGTTCCTTGGCTCAGGTGGAATGCCACCCATACTTGGCTCAGAGCGAGCTGATTGCCCACTGCCTTTCACGTGGCCTGGAGGTGACTGCTTATAGTCCTTTGGGCTCTTCTGATCGTGCTTGGCGCCATCCTGATGAGCCTATCCTGCTTGAGGATCCAGTGGTCCTGGCACTGGCTAAGAAGTATGACCGATCTCCAGCTCAGATCTTGCTCAGGTGCGGGGTATTCTGAGGGAATAGGGCTCTGGTAGGGGAGAGGACCCCAGGTTGGGAGGCAAGAGTTGAGGGATTCCTTATCTGAGTGCTTGGAAAAGCTGAGTGCTGAGGATCTTGCCATATGATCTTGAGGGAGGCCTCTCTGAGACATGATCCCTATTCCCTTGGGTCTTAAGTGTTCCAGGAACTTAGGGAAGGCTCCATGGGGGACAAAACAATGCTTCTGAATATTGACTCTTCTTTCTCATCTACCTTTATCCCTGACCTTAGGTGGCAGGTTCAGCGGAAAGTGATCTGCATTCCCAAAAGTATCACTCCTTCTCGTATCCTTCAAAATATCCAGGTACTTGGTCATGGGTTCTGTTTTCTTTTACTCATGAGGACACTTTCTAGCCCCAACTCTGCCTGGGTAAGAAGGCAGTGTTGTGGAACCTCACTTCCATTCACAAGGCTGACTTTCTTGTCCTCCAGGTGTTTGACTTTGCCTTTAGCCCAGAAGAGATGACACAGCTAGATGCCCTGAACAAAAATTGGCGATATATTGTGCCCATGATTACGGTAAGGATGTATCATCTCCCAGAGTCCCAGAGGGAATGGGAGATTTGGGGTGAATTCTAGGAGATGGGTCAGGGTACTGTCAGTGGGATTGCTGTCCTGGATGAAATGATTTCTTCTTTGCTTGAGGTTAGAGAATTAGTATGGCTCAGGAGTAAGGCATGTTATATTGCCTATGAATCCCAGGCTTCCTCATATCAAGTTATTTAACTTCTCCAAGCCAGTCAAATGATATCATTTCAGCAAAATGATGTGAGAGAAGCCTAGAAAGCATTCTGGATTTTATTAAAGGGTTGGGGTGGAACTGAAGTCAGCTGTACATAGGGAAGTAAATAGATCCTGGGCACTTGATCTCAGTTGAGATGGCAGACTCTTTAGGGGCAAAGTCAGGTATTATGGGTTTGGTGCTGGATGCTGTTGATACTGTGGCTGGGGTCCTAGCACTACCACCTGGTGTAGGGCTACACTTGGTGAGGTTGTCCAGGAAAGTTTGGGGGGAAATGCCACGAATCTTAGGATTGTCAACTCCTTCTAATGGAGTCATCTGTATGTCTCTTATGTCTCTCTTTCCAGGTGGATGGGAAAAGGGTCCCGAGAGATGCAGGGCACTCTTTGTATCCCTTTAATGACCCATACTGAGTCCACAGTTTCCTGGCTTCCCTTCCAGCTCTCCAGCTATGAGGTTCTGCCTGCCACTCCCCAAAAAGAGGGAGTCAATAAAACCATTGGACCACGCACGCTGCTTGCTTAACTTACTTGTCTGGTCAGGCCTGGGATGGAAGCTGTTTCCCTGGATTGAAGACCCAGGACTGCTGAATATGACCTGCCCTTGAAGCCCACACTTAATCTTTAGTCCATAACATGTAGTGCCATCTGGTGGCAGTTTTTTAGCACTGCATGCTTCCCTAGAAATGTTTTATCACAAATACCCCAAATCTCATCTCTGGATTGAGATGTGGGCAGTGATTGTCCCATGGTTCCAAGGAAATGTTGGGTCTGGGCCTTGAATTGTCACCTCCCTGCCATGGTCAGTGCCTCGATTTAGGAATATGAAAAGCCCAACTGTATGTTCAGAAGTTTAAGCTAAGTATGGTGGCACACGCCTGGAATCCCAGCAATTTGGGAAACCGAGGCAGGAGGATTGCAAGTTTGAGACCAGCCTGGGACACTGAATGAGGCCCTGACTCAAACTAAAAAATAAAAAGGGCTGGGGATATGGCCCAGTCATAGAGCACCAATGGGTTTCATTTCTAGTACCAAAAAAAAAAAAGTTGGAGGATTCCAGGTTGCAAATTATGAAAGCTGCAAACAAGGACTTAGGGACATTTTCTCCTCAACACTATAGTTGGTGTGCACATGCTACCAGAAGGAGGCAGGATCAGGTCCAAAGATTGTCACTCTGTACCTAAGGCCCTATCTTTTAAAATTTTTAAATTTTTTTAGTTGTCAATGGACCTTTATTTTATTTATTTATATATGGTGCTAAAAATGAAACCCAGTGCCTCGCACATGCTAGGCAAGCACTCTACACTGAGCTATAACCTCAGCCCTTAAGGCCCTATCTTAAATAATTTATATTCTTATTAGAGGCCACCAATAACAGGTTTTAGGAAGGACTTTGGCAAATGACTAAGCTGGCTATAAACCCTAGCCATACAATACTCATTTTACCAGTCAAACCATTGCTCTTAATTTAGAGCAATGGTTTAGGGTAGTTAGGATTAGGCACAATGCTGGACACTGGGGATATAGCTATAAGTAAGACAGGTGTCCCTAGAGTCACTTGAGGAGACAGACTAAGTAATTCCATAATTTAATTACAGTTGGAAGAAGTATAGGGTGAGAAGCCCAGTTATTTAATCAGCTAGGATCTAAAGGATGAATAGAGATTAGTTAAGGGAGGTGAAAGTGGTAATAGCATTCCATGCAAATTTGGACAGTTAGGAGGAAAGCTTTGAAGCCTGGAAGAAACTTGGATAAACATAAAGATTTGTGTGACAGCTTGGGGGGGCAAAGGAGTGAAGGGTGGCAAGAAATCATGCTTAACATTTTCTATCGATATCTTTATCCAATCACTAGACAATTCTGTGCACTTCCACTGCAAAGTGAAATTGCAAATCTGTGAAACAAAGTGATGCTGGGGAATTCACAAATTCTGCCCAAAGCCATTGAAAAGTTAGAACGTATCTTTAAGAAACAGTCCTGTTAAAGTGTGTTGAAACCAGTATTTCCTAAGCTCAACAGTTTAATTAACCAGAATTGTATACATTTAAAGAAAGAGAAGAGTGAAGATCTTACAGATAACCAAAAAGGAAAATAAAAGATGAGAACACTATCTGGGTGTCACGGCACACACCTGTAATCTCAGCTACTCAGAGGCTGAGGCAGGAGGATCACAAGTTTGAGGCCCGCCTGGGCGACTGAGGGAGACGCTGTTTCAAAATAAAATAGTCTTGGACTGGGGTTGAAATAGTCTGGGTTTTAGGTCAGTGATGGAGCATTTGGCTGGCATGTGCCAGGTCCTGGGTTCAATCTCCAGTACAAGAAAAAAGGAAAAAAAGATCTTTGGAAAAGATCCTCAGGTATTTCTGCAAAAAATGCCCCCCCCCCTTTTTTTTTAGTGCTGGGGATTGAACCTAGGGCCATACAGAGGCTAGGCAAGCAGTCTATCACTGAATCACATTCCCAGCCTCAAAATGATTCCATGATTATTGTTTTGAACAAAAGTCCACAGAAAGAATTTTGAGACAGTCTTGCTTGGATTGGCAATTTTTTTTTAAATTTTTTTCTAGATGTTGATAGATCTTTTTTTTTTTTATTCATTTATTTATATGTGGTGCTGAGAATCGAACCCCGTGCCTCACACATGCTAGGCAAGTGCTCTACCACTGAGCCACAACTCCAGCCCCCAGGTTAGCACTCTTAAGTCCCTATTCTTTTTCACCCTCCTGAGTAGCCAGGACTATAGGTGCAAGCCACTGCCCTCACCTCAGAATTTGTAAATGAAACCTTTTAGTTGGGCATGGTGGTGCACACCTGTAATCCCAGTGACTTGGGAGATGGAGGCACGAGGATTGCAAATGCAAAACCAGCCTCAGCAATTTAGTGAGGCTCTAGGTAACTTAAGACCAAGTCTCATAATAAAAAAGAAAAAGGATTGGGGATGTAGCTCAGTAGTAAAGCACCTCTGGGTTCAATCCCCAGTACTACAAAAAAGAAAAGAAAAGACCTTCATAAAATTACATTTTGTGGGTTGGCGGGTGTGACTCAGTGGTAGAGTGCTAAGGATCGAACCCAGTGCCTCGCATGTGTTAGGCCAGCACTCTACCACTGAGCTACAACCCCAGCCCATATATCCCAATTTTTTACATGGAAATTCCTTATATAGAAGTACAATCTTAAAGACTTCTTTCAGGGGCTGGGGATATAGCTGGTAGAGTGCTTGCCTTGCGTTAGGACCTGAGTTAATTCCCCAGCACTAACTAACAAACAAACAAATACAATACCAAAAATTACCTTTTTCAGTAACTGATCTTCAAGGGAGGAGGGGTCTACCTCATACTGGCATAGGAAAAGTGAAACATTGTGACTTTCTGTAGGGGAAGGAATGTGAACTTTGTAGGTAAAAGATGGTAAACTTTTTTTTTTTTTTAAATATGCCTTTATTTTATGTGTTTATTTTTATGTGGTGCTGAGGATCAAACCCAGTGCCTCAGACATGCTAGGTAAGTGCTCTGCCACTGAGCTACAGCCCCAACCCAGGATGGTAAACTTTTAAGAAGGCTACTTAAGAAGATTGATAACATATTTGGAAGAGGTCACAGTATTTGTCCGTGAGCTATGAAGGAGTTCTGACACATGCCTTCTTTTGCAGAGATAGTGCTGGCTGGGATCTAACCAGTGCCTCAAATATGCCCATCAGGAGTTCTACCACTGAGCAGTACTCCCAGCCCCACACCAAGTATTTTTGTTTTGTTTTGGTTTGGTTTTTGTTTGTTTTTGGTCTTCCTTTATAGTAAGGTTGCATTTTCCTACCCACATAGACTTAGATGTAGCCATATGACTTTTTATTGCCAATGAAAACCCCCAGCACTGCCAAAAGAAAAAAGAGTTAAGTGTGAGTTCCAACATACTATCTCTTTCCCTCTGAAAAATGAGTGTTCTGTGTTCTACGTGATCACCCTTTCACCAAGAGTGAGGATAACACAGAGCTGAGCTTCCAGCTGATTGATATAAAGCTACAGTATGAATAAAAACTGGACTTCATTATATGAAGTCATTGAAAAGTTGTAATTAAGCTGGGCATCCTGGTGCATGCGTATAATCCCAGTAACTAAGGAGGATGAGGCAGGAGGATTGCAAATTTGAGGCCAGCCTCAGCAACTTAGAGAGAACTTGTCTCAAAATAAAATAAAAAAAGACTTGAGTATGTGACTCTGGTAAAGAACCCCTGGGTTCAATCCCCTGTACAAAAAAGAAAAAATAATTGGGATTGTTTTTGCCATAAAGCTTAGTCTACAATAATTGGTAGAGTTAGCAAAAGATTTTTGCTTAGGACATATGTAACAATATTTGTAAGTGAAAGACCCTGTAATTTTATTTTTTCGTATTTTTGCATTTTGGAATCAAGACCACATTCGTGGGCCTGGGGATGTAGCTTAATGGTAGAGCATATGCCTAGAATGCATAAGGCCCTGTGTTCATGCCAAGTGCTGGAAAAATAAAACATAACAACAACAAAAGAAAAGAGTGGCGCACACCTGTAATCCCAGCACTTGGGAGGCTGAGGCAGGTGGATCATGAGTTCAAAGCCAGCCTCAGCAATTTAGCGAGGCCCTAAGCAACTCAGTAAGACCCTGTCTCCAAATAAAATACAAAATAGGAGCCGGGCGCAGTGGCACACGCCTGTAATCCCAGCACTTGGGAGGGTAAGGCAGGGGGATCGCGAGTTCAAAGCCAGCCTCAGTAATTTAGCGAGGTCCTAAGCAACTCAGTGAGACCCTGTCTCTAAATAAAAATACAAAATAGGGCTGGGGATGTGGCTCAGTGGTCGAGTGCCCCTGGGTTCAATCCCCAGTACCAAAAATAAAATAAAATAATAAAAAAATAAAAATGTTTAAAAAAAAAAAATAGGGCTGGGGATGTGGCTCAGTGGTTGAGTGCCCTGGGTTCAATCCCCAGTACCAAAAAAAAAAAAAGAGAAAAGAAAGAAAAAGAGAAGTTCCATTAGCTGTGAAGCTTTTTCTTTTTTCTTGTATCTGGAAATATTTCCTGAAAATGTATCAATCTTACCTATAAAATGATCCAGCCATTTTTAGCAGAACAGTGGGAGGTCTTTAACTACCATTTCAATTGTTTTATTATTTATTGTGCATTTGAGGTGCTGTTTCTACCTGGTACAGTGGTGCATACCTGTAATCCCATTAACACTGGAGGCTGAGGCAGGAAGATCACAAGTTCAAGGCCAGTCTTAGCAATTTAGCAAATTCCCTAAGCATGTTAGCAAGATCCTGTCTCAAATTTAAAATTTTTAAAAAAGGGTTGGGTGTGTAGCTCAGTGGTAAAGTGCCCCTAGGTTTAATCCCCAATACCATAAAAAAAAAGATCCCTGTTTTTTGGAGCTGGTGTTATGACTCAGTGGTAGAGCGCTTGCCTAGCATGTGTGAAGCCCTAGGTTCAATTCTCAGCAACACAGAAAAATAATAAAATATAGGTCCATCAACATCTAAAAAAAATTTTTGTTTTTTAAATACCTGTTTTTTGTGCTGAGGATACAGCATAGTTGGTAGAGTGCTTGCCTTGCGAGCACAAGGCCCTGGGTTCAATCCCCAGCACCAGAAAAAAAATTTTTTTCTTTTTTTTATTATGCTTATTGCTTATTTTGGCATTTTATTTTTTTCTAAGACAAATTCATTAGGTTTTTCAGATTTGTTTGAATAGAACTATCTTGTTACTACTATTTAAAATTGTGTCTATAATTATTTCTTCTGTATTTTCTTTCTTTTTTTATCTTGCGGTGCTGGGTATTGAACCCAGGGCATTTTGTACACTAAATATATACTCTATCACAGAGCTATATCCCCTGCTCTCTTCTGTATTTTCTTTTCTGCATTTTCCATTCATATGTATTTTTTCTATCTACATTTTTATCTTTTCAAAGAATTTAGTTTTGTTAATCTTCTCTTTCTCTCTCACTCTTATTTTTTTATTTTTTTTGGAACCAGGGATTGAACTCAGGGGCACTTGGCCACTGAGCCACATCCCCAGGCCTATTTTGTATTTTATTTAGAGACAGGGTCTCACTGAGTTGGTTAGGGCCTCGCTAAGTTGGTGAGGCTGGCTTTGAACTCGTGATCCTCCTGCCTCAGCCTCCTGAGTTGCTGGGATTACAGGCATGCACCACGGCACCTGGCTCCCACTCTTATTTTTTATTTTTGATACTGGGGATTGAACCAAGGGGCACTTTACCACTTAGTTACATCCCCAGTTCTTTTTATTTTTATATTAAGACAGAGTTTTGCTAAGTTGCTTAGGTCCTCACTAAATTGCTGAGGCTGGCCTTGAACTTGGAATCCTCCTGTCTCAGCCTCCCTAGTTGCTAGGATTATGGGCATGTACCCACAGTCCAGGGCTCTTTTTCTGTCACTATTTCTCCCCTATTTTCCTTTATTGTCTCCCTCTTATTTCAGATTTTTCTATTGCTCTTTTTCTAACTTCATAAGTTTAATTCTTAGATGATTTATTATTATTTTAGTGCTAGGGATTGAGCCTAGGCCTCATGCATGTTAGTATGTACTCTTTTACTGAGCAACACCCCCAGCAAAACTGTAATTTTTTTTTGTAGATACAACTTCATCAATGTCCTATGAATTTTGATACGCAGTGTTTTCATTACCACTCAGTTCTAGGTACTTCTTAACTTCCTTCACAATTTTTTGAGGTATTTGTTATATTACTTATACTATATATACCATAAGTGAATACTGCAATGCAATAAAGCTTTATGATTAGAGTCTACATGATGATTCTTTGCAATTTATTGAAGCTTTTTTGGGGGCTAATATTTGGGTCACATTTATAAACGATCTATGATGTTTGAATATAATGCACATTTGCCGTTTTTTTGTGTGGGGGGGTACCTGGGATTGAACTCGGGAACCCAACCACTGAGCCACATTCCCAGCCCTATTTTGTATTTTATTTAGAGATAGGGTCTCGCTGAGTTGCTTAGCACCTTGCTATTGCTGAGGCTGGCTTTGACTCATGATCCTCCTGCCTCAGCCTCCTGAGCCACTGGAATTATAGGCATGTGCCACTGCTGTTTTCTTGAGTATAGGTTTCTCTGTATATTTAGTCACTTGAGCAAGTTAATATTAATTATGTCTTCAAAATTTCTGATTATTTGTTATGTATAATAATTTCTAAGTAGCATGCATAAAAGTTTCCATTACAGTTGTTGATTTGTCTCTGTCTCTTGCAATCTTGGTAGTTGTTGTTTGATATATTTTGTCTTTTAAAAAAAAAATATATATATATATATAGGGCCGGGGATATAGCTCAGTTGGTAGAGTGCTTACCTCACAAGTACTAGGCCCTGGGTTCAATCCCCAGCACCACAAAAAACAAACAAACAAAAAACTATATATATATATTATATATATATAATATATATGTATATATATAATATCTCAAATGTATATATATAATATCTCAAATATATATATAAAATATCTCAAAATAAAAAATGAAAAGAATTGGGAATATGGCTCAGAGGTTAAGCACCCCTGGGTTCAATCCCTGGTACCACTATATACATATATATATGTATATATGGCTGATCCAGGCACAGTATGCCTGTAATCCCAGGTACTATGGGAGACTGAGGCAGGAGGGTAACAATTTCAAGGTGAGCCTGGATGACTTAATGTGACCCTGTCTCAAAATAAAAAGGGTTTAGTGTAGAATGCTCCTGGGTTCAATCCCCAGTACTTCAAAATAAATAAACAAGCCCAGCGTGGTGGTGCACACCTGTAATCCCAGCAACTCGGGAGGCTGAGGCAGGAGGATTTCGAGTTCAAAGCCAGCCTCAGCAACTTAGAGAGGCCCTAAGCAACTCAGTGAGACCCTGTCTCTAAATAAAATACAAAATAGGGCTGGGGATGTGGCTCAGTGGCTGAGTGTCCCTGAGTTGAATCCCTGGTTCCAAAAACAAACAAACAAACAAACAAAAACCCCCCACAAAATAAATAAACAAATAAATAATATTGCTTATATAAATTAAATATACATAAAATAAAACTGGACGTAGTGTAAACATGCCTTTAGTCATAGCTACTTGGGAATATGAGGCAGGAGGATCACTTGATCCAGGTGTTTGAGACAAGTCTGGGCTACAAGGTGAGATTCCATTTAAAAAAATTTTTAATTAAATATAAATAAATATATATGATGAATATATCTAAGAATTTTTTTTTCCCCTATACAACATTTTGAGAGTAAGCAATTCAAGTCTGGTATGGTGATTCCATGAAGTTAGGCTGGTCCATGGAACTTGCCCAGTCTGGTCTCGTACTGCTTTGTCATTCCTGGAGCATTTCCCTGGCTTACATGTCCAACATGGTTTATCCCTTGTCTTTGGTGTTTTTATTTTGCAGTACTGAGGATTAAATTTAGGACCTTGCACATGCTGGGCAAATGCTTTACCACTGAGTTATATCCCCAGTCTACCACTGTCTTCTGAAAGACAGCCCCTTCCCATTGATATCTCTAGGTAGAAGTTGCACTCATTACTTCTATTTATCTTAACATTGACCAGAATGCCGTCATGTGAGCAATTCTTGCTCTAAGGAAAATTAATAGTTTTGGTTTCCATTCTATCAACTATGTACTAAAATAAATACACAAATAAAAATCAGTGTTCTATTTTTTTAAAGGAAAAGCATTCTTTTTTTTTAACCTTTATTTGTTTATTTATTTTTATGTGGTGCTGAGAATCAAACCCAGTGCCTCATATGTGCTAGGCAAGCGCTCTACCACTGAGCCACAACCCCAGGCCCTCAGGGTTCTATTACTGCTGTAGAAGAAGAGAAAAATAAATATTGGAATATAACCAGCAATATGTCACCAAGTCTTAAGATTTCTTATGTAAACATTTAATTCCTCTCTTTTCAGTAATTATTCTACCCTTAACTTTCCTTTATTTAGATCTTGGGTCCCAGGGATTCAAACCAGGGCCTCACATAAACTAGGCAAGTGCTCTACCCCAAAGCTACATCCCTAGATCCTCTTTGCCTCCTCCTACCCCCACTTTTTTTTTCTTTTTTTTCAATACTGGGGATTAAACCTAGGATCTGACATTTATGAGGCAAATGTTCTACCACTGAGATATATTTCCAGCACCCTCAGCACCTCCCTCCTTTTTTTTGTATGTGTGTGTGGGGAGGGGGGGACCAGGAATTAAACCCAGAAGTGCTTAACCACTGAGCCATGCCCCCACCCCTTTTTAAAATTTTTATTTTGAGACAGGGTATGGCCAAGTTACTCAGCTGGTCTTGAATTTGTAATCTTTCTGCCTTCTCCTCAAGTCACTGTGATTGCAGACACACACCATTGCACCTGATTTACTTTCAATTCTCATTCAGTTTAACATCCTTTTTGTTTTATCCTCTCTACAAAATAAACTTCCAGTCTTCTCTTGGCCTGAGGAAGAATATTTAGAGGTTCCAACTACCTCTGAAAATATTTTTTAAGTTTATTTTTTAATTAATTTATTTTTTTTTTTAGTTGTAGATGGACACTGTAAGCGCAAAAAGGAAAAAACAGGAGGCAGACCTCGATGGATTCAGAGAAGCCTTTATTCCTTCGCAGATTTGGGCGTCATTCGAGTCCACTTTCCAGATGGAAAAATGGCCGTCAGTTACAGAGGAGATTTTGGTTTTATAGGGTACAATGATGTCATCATTGGGAGCAGTCTTGGCAGTCAGGGGCTAGATGAACAGGTTAAAACCTTAATTTAGGAAGGGAGTTGTAAAAAGGTTAAAACTCATTGTTGTCTGGGGAGATAAGAGTCCAGATCCCAGGGATGAGTACTCAAATCTTGCCCATTGGTGTTAGCTGTGCTTCCGTTTAGGACTGATTAGCCATGGGGGAAGGCCATGATCTAGGGCCCAGCATTCAGTATCTGCCCCTTTCCCCCAGGGCCCATTGTTATCAGGAATGCACTGGGAGAGGTTTAATGGTTGTCCAGTTTCCTTTCCCACTTGTGGAGCCACACCATCCCTCCATTTTCTTTGGGAGTTATCTTATAGAAATATTATTTTCCATAACCTTTCAGACACAATACCTTTATTTTATTTATTTATTTTTATGTGGTGCTGAGGATCGAACCCAGTGTTAAGCAAGCCTCATACATGCTAGGCAAGCATTCTACCGCTGAGCTACACCCCAGCCCTGAAAATCTTTTTAACCTGTTGTACAGTTTTCAGTCCTTTAATATCCTATTCCTAGAGGTAACTGAGGAACCAATTCCTGAGCTATTTGTGATGTTTCTATTGTTAGTCTGATTGTTTCTTGGCTTCCCCCATTTGGATTCTCCTTTCTTGAGTTGGTTAGGTCCATAACTACTTATCCGTCTCTTTTCCATATTTAAAAAATTTGATCCTGTTGCTTCCTCTCCCATTCTTTAGTCTTTTGAGTTTATACCTTAAGAAACAAACAAAAAAATTATTTTAAGCTGGATGTGGTGGTAAATAACTATAATCCTAGCTAGAAGGATGGCAAGTTTGAGGCCATCCTGGGCAACTAGTGAGACCCTGTCTCAAACAACAATAACAACAACGAACCAAAAAGAAAAAAAGGGCTGTTGATGCAGCTTAGGGGTAGAATGTTTGCCTAGCCTGTGCAACACTGTAGGTTCAACCCTAGTCAGTACCACCTGCCCACAAAAAATTTTCCTTTATTATGTAGGTATATTAAAAAAGGAAAAGATGTAATATTTGTGATCAATTCGCTATTTTAAGTTTTTTCATTTATTTTATTTTATTACTATTTTTTTGGTACTGGGGATTGAACCCGGGGGGCTTTACCACTGAGTTTACGCCCCCAGTCACCCCTCTATTTTTTGTGGTGCTGGGGATCAAACCCAGGGCTTCATGCATGCAAGATAAGCACTCTACCACTGAGTTACATCCCCAGCCCTTTTTATTTTTTATTTCCAGACAGGGTCTCATTAATTTGCTGAGGCTGGTCTCCAACTTGCAACCCTCCTGCCTTATCCTCTGGAGTTATTAGGAAGATAGGCTTGTGCCACCATGACTGGCCCAAACCACCATTTTAAACTGGAAGTTCTCTCTAAATTGCAATAAACACAATTTTAATTTTTTCTTCAAGATAAAGTCCTATTTGCCCAGTGTGGTGTCACATACCTCAATCCCAGCGACCCCGGAAGCTGAGGCAGGAAGATCACAAGTTTGAGGCCAGCCTCAGCAACTTACATAGTTCCTAAGCAGCTTAATGGGCCCATCTCAAAATAACAAAAAGGGCTGGGGTGTGACTCAGTGGCAAAGTGCTCCTGGATTCAATCCCCAATACCAAAACAAAAACATAAAGTCCCCTTTGTCTCCCCCCAGCCATTTTTGAATGGCATCTAGGGCCTCCCACATGTTAGGCAAATGCTCTACCACTGAGGTATGTGCCAGACTCTTCTTATTTGCTATGAAATCTTGGTTTCTATTTTAAGTCTACATTTTGCGTGAACTTTATTCCCAGTTCTAATTATGATTATTCCATGATTACTTTACTCATTCATTCATTAAGAATTTTGGACACTTAGTCCAAGTCAGATTGATTCTGTTGAATGTATTGGAAATATAAGGCAGAAAAGGTCATACGGAACTTGTATATTCCAAATAAAAAATATAAGTAAGGACTTTAGATTTTATTTTATTATTTTTTTTTTGTATTGGAAATTGAACCTAGGGGTGCTTTACCACCGAATTACATCCCTGGCCCTTATTATTTTTTGAGACAGGGTCTCACTAAATTTCTTGAGGCCTTGATAAGTTGCTTTGAACTTGCAATCCTCCCACCTCAGCCTCCCCAGCTGCTGGGATTACAGGCAGGTACCAGCATGCTAAGGCAGAATTTTAGACTTAGATAAATAAGTACCATGGAAGAAATAAACAAGGGGAGGCTAATTTCAATTACATGGTAAGAGAAGACTCCTTTGGTTACTGAGGCTGGCTTTGAATTTGCATTCCTCCTGCCTCAGCCTCCAGGGTCATTGGAGTTACAGGCATGTACTAACATGCCTGGCCAGGAAAGATCACTTTGGGAAGTAGCATTTGGAATGATACCTAAAGATGTACAGGAACTAGTCATTGAGAGTATTGGAAGGAGAGCTTTCTAGGTAGAGGTCACAGATACAAAGGCTCCTCAATATGAGAAAGTATGTGGGTATTCTGAGGAACAGAAAGGAAACCAGTATGGCTGGAATACTGCAAATGAAGGGGAGAAGTATAGTATGAATTTGGAGACATGAATTGGAAACAGATCATGTACGACCTTGTAGATAATGATAAGCAGCTCAAAACATTTTTTAAGAGCAATAAAAATTATTCAAAAGAATGATATGAGATGATTTACATTTTAAGAACATTTTTTTCTGGAGAGTTAAAAAGACCAGAGGATATGCAGTAGTGCAGGCAAGACATAATTGTTGCTAGGCTTGAGTGAGAATGATAGTATTAAAATGGAAAGTAGTGGGTGGGTTTAAAATAATGGTTGTTATATAACACATGATGGACAAAGCCCTGGGTTCAACCCCTAGTACCAAAAAAAAAAAAGTTCTCATTAGACTGAGTTCCTTGCTGGGTGTGGTGGTACATGGCTGTAATCTCAGTGATTGTGGAGGCTGAGACAGTAGGATCTCAAGTTCGAGGTCAGCGTCAGCAACTTAGTGAGACCCTATTTCAAAATAAAATTAAAGGGCTGGGGATGTAGCTCAGTGCTAGAGTACCCTTGGGTTAAATCTCCAGTACCTCTCCTCCATCCACAAAGACTGAGATCCTGCAAGCACAAGGCCCTGGGTTCAAATCCCCAGTACCCCCGAAAAAAAAAAAAAAAAAAAAAAGAAAAGAAAAAGAAAAAGACCGAGATCCTCAAAGGCAGAGATTGTCTGTTGTCCCTAGGACCTAGCACAAAATCTTGCACATCATAGGTTCTCAGTGCATAATAGTTTAATGGATAAATGAGTCACAAAAGTAACTGGAATGGATTTCTCAGATCCTAGTCCTGGCTGCAAGGACTCTGGAGAGATCTCCTCTTCTCTCACTCCAACCCTCCAGTCACCGTATTAGATTGTGGTAGCTTTTAATGAGTGTTAATCACCTCTAATTTTCACTACATCCTTAAGTGATGGATACTAAAATTGCTCTCATTTTACATTTAATCGTAAAAGCTTACAAGACTTGGCTCAGGTCATCCCGATAATAATGGGAGAGTTTAGATCTCTTTATCACAAGAATTGTTATTTTCGGGTCTGTTTCTAATATCTCCAAAGATTTCAATCCGCCTGGGCCTTGACAGATTGTAATTAGAATTCTCCTGTGGTATCTTTCCCTGTTAATTTGCCTGAACCTGGACGCTAATAAAACTCCCTGTTCTGATCATTGTAGGCTGTGATATGGTGGAAGGGAATGGTTGATGCTCCAGGAGTGCAGCCTTTTTCAGCCAGCCAGTTATCTTTCACTCAGGAAATGAGGTACACTGCTTTTCATAACCAATTTGTCTTGCAACTTTCTGAGCTGGTCGAACCTTTCCTGAACTCTTGTTTCTTTTCCTATAAAATGGCTGATAACACTGATCTAATTAGTATTTTTCTTAAGATTAAATACAACGGCTAATAACTTTAAAGCATGTAAGCACAGTAATCCCAACGTAGCCGGAACTGAGATTGCAGCCTTGAGGGCTCTCAACAGAGTTGAAGTAGTCGGATTTGAAGTCTAGGCAGGGCCTAAGAGGATGGCACGAGGGGATTGGGTCAGCCAAAGGGGCGTGTCCACAGGGAGGAGCCAGTCTCATCCTGCCGCAGCCCTGAACTTTGAATCCGGCGCGGTAGTTTCAGCTGTAGCCAATCCTAGAACAGTATCCTCCTCCGTCAGTAGTTGCTGAGGTCCACAGCCACGCGTCTCTCGCCGAGGTCAGTTCTAGCCGTTACTGCTGGACCCGTGCTCAGCTCTTGCGTGTTTATCCGTTAAGAGTGAGAGGACGGAGAGACACTCTCAGTCGCTTTCTCGGGTATCGGGGCCAGAAGGAGACCCTCGGCTACTCGCTCCACACGTGCAGAGCAGCTCTGGCTTCACTTTCTGTAGAAGCCATAGGCTGACACCTTGTCAGGAATTGTAGTATCAAGATTCTGGTTCTTACTCTACTTACTGTAGAAGCAGGAAGTTGCTTTTTTGAGGGAAAGTGGGCCAGGAAGGGAAGTTACCCCACAGAGTCATACTGCCAGGGTGGGGGTGTCGGGATCGAAAGGGGTTGAGTCCTGGCCCTTTAAACCTGGGGGGGAGGATCCGGAAGTGGGTGGGCGGGGCAAGGGCCCTGGTATATAGGAGGGCCCCAGACGCGCGGGGTCCCTAATCTGCCATTTTCTGTCCCCTAATAAGTCTCTGGCGTCCAAAATTCCTTCTGTTTTCCTCACAGGTTCAATTCCGCTCACTGGTCCACCACTTGAGGGGAACGATGGCCACAGAGTCCACAACCACTGCTGCCATCGCCGCGGAACTGGTTTCCGCCGACAAGTAAGCGGGACCATGGCGCGCTTGAGGCACTGGCCAGTCCGCGGGAGAGCTGGTGGATGGGGGCTCCGTGGGAGGATAGACCAGTGGGAGGCAAGATTGGCTTTCCATGAGCTACCGATGTTCAGCGAGGCCTGAGCAGTGGAGAAGCCCCGCTCTTGCTATGGGCCCGCTCACTAGCGGTAACGGCTGGTGGCTGGCGCCCCCTGCCCCTCTTTTTGCGGCCGCCATCTTGCCGGGGGCAGCGGCGGCTGCTTCCATCGTCTGCCCCTCTCCTTCCTCCCTTGGCTCGGGGCTGCTTCTGGGGAGGCGGGGCCGTGGCGAACTGGTCCGCTCTCACACTCCTGCCGTGAACTCATTCCAAACGTGTTACCTCCTGTAGTGCCCCTAGACAACCCGGGAATATAACCAATAGATTTGGCGCCAAAAAAAAAAAAAAAAAAACCTTTTGCACGAGGAGGCTGGACCCAAAGGTTCGGATAGGCGGGGCCTCGCGGAGGGCGGCGCCTCGCGCGCGTGCGTTCGCTTCCCTCCGCCGGTCCTGGAGCAGGGGCGGAGCCTTGAGGAGGCGGGAAAACTCCATTGTTTGGGGCGACAGCGGTCGGAGCGGTCACCTTTGACTTCCGCGGTGGCTGGTGGTGAGGGCTTCCGGCCAGCGGGCTTTCTCACTTCGTGCTCTCGAATACTGAGCGACTGTTACTCAGCTAGCCCGGTCTCGTGTTTCTTTAGACTTTGGAGGTGTAGGCAGGAGAGTTGGCTTCTTTAGGAGACTTCGAATGCGTAGCATCTTCACCTGGCGCTGGGTCGAGCTTTCCTCCTCGGGGTTTAGTTGCCAGGTGAATAGGGTATATGCAAGTAGTGTAGTGGGAGGACCGGAGGGAAAAGGTATAATTTCTTTGAAAACGGCACAGCGCCACAAAGGTATAAACTATTTTGTAACGAGGGGACAGAAACGACCCATCAGTTCGAGAAAACCAATGTTTTTCATACATTGGTTCTGTAGGTTCTGATATCTTCCGGTATTTTTTAGTGGCCTGTTTTTTTTTTTTTTTAAATCTAATTTGTGCACTTTAATTGCCTCCCTTGTAAAAGTAAATATTGCTGTGAATTTTTTATGATTTATTTTCCTAAAGGTTTACACTTTGATAGGTTTATAGTGATCAGAAATTTACTTATCTCTGCTACCTACCTTGGTTCATTTCCTAGTGGGTTTATTTTGAAAAGCAGGGGTTCTGAAACCACCTTCAGTATCATTTGGGAACTCCAGTTTTAATTTTAGACTCTAATTGGTATAAATTTTCATTTATTATTTGTTTGTACTGGGGATCAAACACGGGGGCGCTTTACCACTGACTATATCCCCATCCCTTTTATTTATTTTTTATATTTTTTGTTGTAGATGGACACAGTACCTTTATTTTATTTATATTTATTATTATGTGGTTCTGAGAATGGAACCCAGTGCCTCTTATGTTTGAGGCAAGCGCTCTACCACTGAGCTACAACCCCTGCTTTTATTTTTTGTTTTAAAACAGGGTCTTGCTAAGTTGTTTGGGACCTGTCCCAAGGCAACGGAACTATAGACATGCCTGCCCTAGCTCTCCATTATTTGACAGAATCAGAATAGATGAGGTTTGGGAGTTATATCTGTTAGAAAAAGAATCCCTTTTAATGGAACTTACTGGATGCTTACATCAGTCAGTATTCCATTTACTTACTGTTAGATTGAATAGGGTGGCTGCAGGGGGAGGGAGCACGGTCACCTAGCAACACACTGTGCCAGAAGTGACCAATGAGGCAGACCTTCTGACCCTGATGTCCACCTTGGGTCCACCTTTTCCTGGGCAGGACCCCTTGACCCCTTTCCTCTGTATAAAAACCCTGAGCAGCCAAAGCCACATGCGATTTCTCCTGGCTCTCCCACCCCGACTTTCTCCAGGGACACACATTCCAATAAAATCAAGCTACTACTTTTGTCTGACTCTGGTGAACCCGCCTGGCCGCTTTCACGAGTTTTACACTTACCCCTCCAATATTAGGTGTGGGTGTGGTGTTTTTTGTTTTTGTTTTTGTTAGTGGGGGAGGGAGTGCTGCCGAGGAACCCAGAGACTTGAGCATGCTGTTAGGCAAACTTTACCACTGAGGTACAGTCCCAATCCAGGTATGTTGTTTTTCTTGAGAGGTAAAAAGTATGAAGAAATTTCTGTTGCAGATATTCAGGTGTCATTTGTGTCTAGTCAAAATTAGGTTATTAGTGAACTCCAGCCTCCTGACAGGTTAACACAGAAAATTTATGTGTGTGCCCCTGGGTAGGGGGAAACACATTCAGTAGTTTTATCATTAGCAAGTTTGAATTGCAAACTCAAACTGAGCAATTCTGTGTATTTTTTTTTAAGTAAAGCATTATTTAATCCACATAATATAGTGTGAAGTAGTTTCTATCTCTTTTCTATAGGCGAGCAAACCAAAGGTGAGAATGGACAGATAATTTCCAAATTAAGTGGCAGGGTCTGGGTTAAATCACAGAACTCCAATTTTCATTCCCTCTTCCCCTACCAAAGACCTTACCTGACAGGAAAATATATGACAATCGAATTAATTAGCCTGAGAGAACAATGAACGCAGTATACCTTAGTTAAGTTGGTGGAGTTTAGAAGTAAAACTTCTAAGGACTCATGTTCAATGGGAGTATAAAAAAAGTGACTTGTTTGGACTTTAGATAATGTCCATTATTTATAATTTCAGTATAGAACCATTGAGAGAATAAGTATAATTCTAAACAAGTAGAGACAACAAAAAAATGGGATGAGAAATCTGAGTTTGATACCATCTTAATTAAGCATTGATGTTGCACCAGTCTTAACCATCTTTATTGTTCTTTTTTTTTTTTTTTTTTGAACCGGGGATTGAACTCAGGGACACTCGGCCACCGAGCCACATCCCCAGCCCTATTTTGTATTTTATTTAGAGACAGGGTCTCATTGAGTTGCTTAGGGCCTCACTAAGTTGCTGAGACTGGCTTTGAACTCGTGATCCTCCTGTCTCAGCCTCCCGAGTCACTGGGATTACAGGCATGCGCCACCACGCCCGGCTCAGTCTTACCATTTTTTAAAAAGCCTGAGTTGAGTTGAGTCAGGTGCAGTGACACACGCCTGTAATTTCAGAAGCTTGGGAGGCTGAAGCAGGAGGATCCCGAGTTCAAACCCAACCTCTGCAACTTAGGGAGGCCCTAAGTAACCCAGTGAGACCCTGTCTCTAAAAATATAAGGGCTGGGGAGGGCTGTAGCTATAGCTCAGAGGTAGAGCACTTCCCTCACACGTGTGAGGCATTGGGTTCGATCCTCAGCACCACATAAAATAAATAATAAAGACTTCACTCTCTTCCAAAATACTTATTTAAAAAGGTGGTGGGTATTGGGGATGTGGTTCAGTGGTTAAGGGCCCCTGGATTCAATTCCTGGTACAAAAAAAAAAAGAAAAAAACCTCATGCCATTAAATAGCATTGCTTAAGGTGATCACTGATTGTCTAAATGCTAAATTAATTCCTGTCATTCTTGACTTTCTAACTAGTTCTGGCACATGCCTATAATATAATCCTAGTGGCTCCAGAGGCTGAGGTAGGAGGATCACAAGTTCAAAGCCAGAGTCAGCAAAAGTGAGGTGCTTAGCAACTCAGTGAGACCCTGTCGTTAAATAAAATACGAAAAAGGTTTGGGGATGTGGCTCAGTGATTAAGTGCTCCTGAGTTCAGTCCCTGGTACCAAAAAACCCTTTATATTAAAAAAAAACATAGTTTGTATTTTATATATGTGTGTCTGTGTATGTAGTTTGTATTGTAGTGGTAGGGAGGAATGAGAACTCAGAAGAGTTTTATGTAATGCATTTATTTTTTATTTAGTTGGTGTCAATTTCTGTGCTGCTTATACGTCAGCAGAGAAATCATGTAGATAAAAATTTGTTTAGTGCAATAATCTTTAGTTTGCCATTTCTATTTCCACAAGTGGTTTGTTTTATCTTTTTTGTTTGTTTGGTACTGGAATTTAACCCAGGGGCACTTAAATACTGAGTCACACCTCTAGCCCTTTTTATTTTTTTATTTTATTATTATTCGTGGATCTACCAACTGAGCTATATCCCTAAACCCTTTTTATTTTTTGAGACAGGGTCTCATTAAATTGCTTAGGGCTTCCCTTATTGATAAGACTGACTTTGAACTCCCCATCCTCCTGCCTCAGCCTTCTTAGTTGCTGGGATTACAGGCATGTACCACTATGCCCAGCTGGTTTTTCATCTGTGTTGGGGTTTATGTTGATGCTTACTAATATGCTGGTGGGATTTTTTTGTTTGTTTGTATTGGGGATTGAACCCAGGGGCTCCTTATTGCTAAACTAAGTCCCCATCCCTTTTTATTTATTTATTTTTGAGACAGAATCTCACTAAGTTGCTTATGGCCTGGATGGATTGCTGAGGCTGGCCTTGAATTTGTTAATCCTCCTACCTCAGTCTCCAGAGTTGCTGGGATTATAGGCATGTGCCACTATACCCAGTATATTTTGCTGTTTAAGAGCTGTGAAGCTTCGCCAGGCGCCGTGGCACATGCCTGTAATCCCAGCACTTGGGAGGCTAAGGCAGGAGGATTGTGAGTTCAAAGTCAGCCTCAGCAACTTAGCGAGGCCCTAAGCAACTCAGTGAGACCCTGTCTCTAAATAAAATACAAAATAGGGCTGGGGATGTGGCTGTGGTGGAGTGCCCTTGGGTTCAATCCCCAGTACCAAAAAAAAAAGAGCTGTGAAGCTTCATGTGATTTTGACAAAGTCATTGTAGTTGGGATATATTTCTGTGAAAAGATTTACCTGGGTACATGGGAAGAGGTGCCATTGGTGGACCTGCTTAAAAATTATACTAAGAAGATTGTGTTCAGTGAATTGATACTGGTAATATCAAGGTGCTTTTTAGAGGTAGAAGTAGGAAGTAGGGCAGAAAACTAAATGGAATAAGTGTGCTAGAATTATTTCTGAATATGTCTGACCTTTAAAATGTTCTTTTAAAATTTTTTTATTACACATCAGTTTCATTTGGGAACAGGAAAACTGAACATTTCAGAGTAATTTTAGTAAAGTAATATGTGGCATTGAAAAATTTTTTCATTATCTATTTTTTGACAGTGATAAAATTTTTTTTCATTTGTGTATGTAGAGTAATAATGTCTGTCTCAATCCACTGTCCTTCTCATCCCCACTTCCCCACCCCTTTTCCATTCCCCTCTGCAGAGTCCTGTTTCTTCATTCTCCCCTACCCAAACCCTACTGTGGTTCAGCATCCGCTTATCAGAGAAAACATTTGGCCTTTGGTTTTTTGGGATTGGCTTATTTCACTTATATGATATTCTCCAGTTCCATCCATTTACCTGCAGATGCCATCCTTTCATTCTTCTTTAAGGCTAATATTCTATTGTGTATATGTACCACATTTTCTTTATCCATTCATGTGTTGAAGGGCATCTAGGGCATCCATAATCTAGCTATTGTGAATTGAGCTGTTACAAACATTGATGTGGCTGCATCACTATAGTATGCTGATTTTAAGACCTTTGGGTATAAACTGAGGAGTTCCCACTCCTGGAACAAATAAATGCTGGGACAAATAAATGGTGGTTCCATTCCAAGTTTTCTGGGAAATCTCCATACTGCTTTTCAAAGTGGTTGTACCGCTCTGCTGTTCCACCAACAATGTATGAGTGTACCTTTTTCCTCACATCTTTGCCAACACTTATTGCTTACATTCCTTTTTTTTTTTTTTTTGGTGGTGCTGGGGATTGAACCCAGGGCCTTGTGCATGCCAGGCAAGCACTCTACCAACTGAGCTATATCCCCAGCCTTATATTCTTGACTGGAGTTGAGATGAAAACTTAGAGTAGTTTTGATTTGCATTTCTCTAATTGCAAGAGGTGATGAACATTTTTTTCATGTTTATTGATTGATTGTATTTCTTCTGTGAAGTATCTGTTCAGTTCCTCAGCCCATTTATTGATTGGGTTATTTGTTTTTTGAGTTCTTTGTATATCCTGGAGACTAGTGCTCTGAGGACCCTATGGTAAAGATTTTCTCCAAATCTGTAGGCTCTCTCTTCACATTATTGTTTGTTTCCTTTGCCGAGAAGAAGCTTTTTAGTTTGAATCCACCCCATTTATTGATTCTTTTTTTTTTTTTTTTTTTTCCTTTCTTTTTGGTACTGGGGATGGATTGAACCCAGGGGCAGTCCAACACTGATCCACATCCCCAGCCCTATTTTGTATTTTATTTAGAGACAGGGTCTCACTGAGGCTTAGGGCCTCGCTAAGTTGCTGAGGCTGGCTTTGAACTCGAGATCCTCCTGCCTCAGCCTCCCAAGTCGCTTGGATTACAGGCGTGTGCCATTGCACCTGACTGGTTGGTAGGCTTTTGATGGCATCTTCTATTTCATTATGTATGTCCTTCTGCATCAGTTTGGGTAGATCATTTGTCTCTAGGAATTTGTCAATGTCTTCAAGTTTTTCTATTTTATTTGAGTACATAATTTCTGATTTTCCTCTATTTCAGTAGTATCTGTTGTGATACTTCCTTTTTCATCATGAATTTTAGTAATTTGAGTTTTCTTTTTGTTAGTGTGGCTAAGGGTTTATCAATTTTTTTTTGTTGTTGTTTCTTTTCAGTTCCATTGATTTCAGCTCTTTTTTTTTTTTTTTTTTTTTTTTTTTTTTTTT